>LGRX02035823.1:0-104766 GCA_001247695.2 Cymbomonas tetramitiformis
CTCCTCGCCCACCCGCCAGAACGCACTGACACTCCTCGCCTACTCGCCACGGCATCCTCCCTCCCCTTGCTCACCCACCGGGACATCTCTCCACCTCTCGCTCACCTGCGAGGAAATGGTCCCATCTACAACTCACCTCCGCGAGCACCTCTTATCATCCCGCGCTCCTTACTGCCAGCGCACCCTCTTCGCATGAGCATGGTCCTCTCGCAAGCTTCTGGCGAATAACCCTGCGCATATAACTTCTCGTCGATCGTGATGAGCTGTGCAAGTGAATGATGGAGCAGCGCTGCGTGAATACTTCGTATCCGTTTAGTTATCATCGATAGTTTCTGGATTGTATTCAGATGCCCGCATGATCCTTGGCCGTGCGTTTGCACCCTTCCACCCACGACATGCGAGCGGCGGGCTGCGAGCTGCAAGAGCGCGGGGACGGCGGTGGTGGGGGCACTGGCACAGGACAATCACAACTCGGCCACTCAGTGCACTGCCTGCCCGAAGGGAACGGCCTCTCAGAAGGAAGGGGCTACAAGCTCCTCGACGTGTGAAGCGTGCGGCGAGGGCCTCGTGGCCTCCACTGGGTCGTCGCAATGCACGGCATGTCCCGAGGGTACGGAGGTTGTGGGCGGAGTATGCAAGTGTCCGGCTGGACAAGCACAGGATGACTCGGCCTCCGCCTCTGCCAGCAGAGAGCAGGTACTTGTCCCCCTGCAATGCTCCAACATTTCACTGATTTCCCACCCTTCGGTTTCTTGCTCCCACCCCCTGGCCGAGCCCCCTCCCCGGGTATTCCCATCGGCTTTCATTGTGCCCAGAGTGGTGAGCCCATCGCCGTACCTCGCATCCTCCTGCGCACTCATCTTGCCTCCTGCTCCTGCCTTCCCAGCCCAATACTACCCCGCCCACACTCGCTTGCCTGCTCACTCACTTGCTCACTCCGTCAGGCCGTGTCCATCCTTTCCCACTAGCTAGTGCGCTCCTCGTACGCCCGCACTCTCCCCTTGGCCACACAATCTTGGTATTGCCCTCCACACCTGCAAGGGCGAGGCGGTGCAGCCGCTTCATTGCGCATGCGAAACATCTGGAGAGAAGAGGTAGACTTCCATATTCTACAGCCCAGCAGCCTTTTGCCAGATCTGCGTCACGCGGACGTGAAGCCGGCTTGGTAGCGCTTTGCGTGTGACTCCTGGGGGGAGGCGCATGACGGGGCAGGCGGCGCTCGGGTTGAATGTGACCTGTGCGGCGTGCGAGGCCGGGACGTACGCAGCGGAACCTGGGACGGTGGCGTGCACGCCGTGCGCACCCGGGGCCTTTTCCCAGGGCTCGGCGAGCACATGCAGCCCCTGCGAAGAGGATACCTACTCTCTTGACTACGGCTCGGAGGCATGCCAGGCCTGTCCTGCAAACTCGTACACAACGGGTAGTAGCCGTCTCGAGTGCACATGTGCTGCGGGTCACACCCGCTTGCAGCTCGAGGGGGGCGACTCGCAGGTGGGTCAGGCGCTTCCCCATCTCCCCGCCTCTCCCCCATTCCCCAGGCTGCCCAGTGTGATTGACGTCCGCCCGCAATCAGTCGTCGACACACTCCTGCACCACACACCTGTCATCCAGTAAGCAGGGAGGGAAAAGTGCAACGCTGGGCGGCTCGAAACGTGAGTACGCAGTGTGTGAATTTGCTGCAGACAAAGGAAATACGGCGGGGGAGGTGAGAAAGGGGGGTCGCAGAATTTCTCTGCGATCTCAGCCCGGCACCTACGCTGCCACTTGGCAGGAACGCCTTGGCATGCCTTCGCCCAGCCGGTACCTACGGTGGCTTCCCGGCTGCGACCGGCATTGCCAACTGCACCCAGTGCGCAGAAGACGCCTTCAGCAATACCGTGGGAGCAACCAGCTGCGAGCTATGCCCCCCTGGCGCCTTGGCGTCTGTCGACCGCCAGGTCAGTGCGCAGAGGCCCCGAATGCCCGCTCTGCTTTGCCACACGCGGATCCCCGCCAACTTCACACAGCCGTCTCATTGGCCACCGTCCACCGAGGGCAGCACGTCAGGATTGACATGTGCAGAACTTGCTCGAATTCGATGCACAGGGCAGGTCGCGGCGTCTATCGTTCAGATGAAACCCTGGCCGTCCAATTTTGGAGTGGATTTTGTCGCTTAGGCTTTTGGCCAGCCTTAATCACCTCACGCAGCCCTCTGTGGCTTAGGCTTTGGCCAGCCTTAATCACCTCGCGCTGCCCTCTGTGGCTTAGGCTTTGGCCAGTCTTAATCACCTCTGCCCTTGTGGTCTAGTGCCAGGCTTTTGGCCAGCCTTAATCACCTCGCGCTGCCCTCTGTGGCTCAGGCGTTGGCCAACCTCAATCACCTCGCGCTGCCCTCTGTCATGCACAGATGCCGGGCCATGGAAGCAATCATTGCAGTTTCGAAAATACAGATACTACTGAGGTACAAATAAAAGGTGTCCTTCTTCCGGCGCTGGCTGAAAATAGATCTTGGAGCTCATACCCGTCAAAACCGCCAGCTCCTCCGCCTTGAGTGGGATTGTGTGTTCTATATATTCCCTAGAGTGCACACCACGCTAGGCGAGGGTGATACAGTGACGAGGACAGGGCGAAATGCGTATAGGCTGCACACTCGCTCCCGCCCCGCTCGCGGGAAACCAGACTTTGACTCTTGTGGCCATCCACCCACTTTTGGACAGTGAAATCGGTGAAGACCTCGTCTGAGCAATGATGGCCCGTGAATTGAATTTGAGTGAGCTCTCCATCCGCCAATCCTGTCGCGAGGAGGCATCGCCATGTGCAGCTCGGAGGGCGTGCGCACTCCTAGGCGCGTGCGGCACAGGATGCGGAGCTGCGCGGAGAGGGTCATGCGGGAGCCAGTTGGGGGGTGGCTGTGTGCAATGTCCTCAGCGCTGCGAGTGCATGCCCGGCTACCTGTTTGCCCAGGGAGCCTGCGAGACCGCCCCTCTAGGTGCGCCCCGCCTTGAGCCCTGGGGGCCACGCCCGGTGCGCTTTTGGGACCACGGATTGGCTCCAACTCCGAGCCACGGGCCCCAACAGGAGGAGCTCCCTATTAGTTTGCTACTCCCAGTGACAGCTCTCAGTGCCGGGAGAGCTTCTGAGAGGTGAGTTTGCTACTCCCAGTGACAGCTCTCAGTGCTGGGAGAGCTTCTGAGAGGTGAGGTTGCTACTCCCAGTGACAGCTATGCGGGAGAGGAGGACCTCTGAGAGGTAGGGTTGTGGTATTGAAAGTGTGTTTGCGGGAAGGCGCACATGGTGCTGCTGAAGTAGGCCGCGGCTTGGTGGAAGCGCCGCGAGCTGCGGTGGCTTGGTCTTATCGGAGCGCCCCCCTCGGAGGCTCCTCTTGCATCCGAGAACCTGCGGGGATCTTCATGTCGGGAAACCCTCGGATGCGCAAGCAATATGGCCCTGTTGTATTTCAACCTTTCACCCCCTTTAGTTCCGGATGCCTGTGGACTTCGGAGGGGGACCCAAGCGTTTTGCAGATGCTTCTGATATATGTATCTGAGCAGAGAGGCACTCTTCGCCCATTTTCGCGGTGGCTAGCATCCCGCACGTTGTAAGGGAAGGCGTGAGCTGCGTCGGATGCAAGCGGCCCCAAGCGGTTCGTACGATTTGCCATTTCTTTGAGGTGCAAATTACGTGTGGACGCCTGCGACCAAACAAAACGGAGTTTCCTCGGGCTGCAGAGAATCCCATGCCCGGGCTTGCGAGCGCGCCGCTCAAGGGAACTCAAGGGTAGGGGGTGCGGGCGGTCAGGGTACTACACGCTGACGCGGGATGCGCTCGTTTCTATCGCGTGCGAGGCGGGCACGTTCTCCAACACCACCGCCGCAGACTCCATCAACGCCTGCATCGACTGCCCTGCCAATCACGTTGCCCCGGTGGGCGCCAGCTCTTGCGTGGAGTGCCCGGCAAATGCGGAGCCTGACTCGGGGAAGGCGGTTTGCACCTGCTCCGAGGGCTACGAGGTGGTGACCCTGGACCCCCTCGTCTGTCAACTGTCTCAGGTGAAGTGCCCTGCGGTACCCACTGTCAGATCTGTTCCAGGGTGCGCCATGTGGACTAGGGACGGTAGATAAAGCTGGCATTGTTATACTTTTCTTTTGACACTCGGTCTGACTGCCAGAAGGTACTGCATATCATTCATTAAACAAGGCTGGCCCGGCTTCACCAGAGTCCTTCGATTCGGCTTCAGCTGCTTCCCCTCCGAAGCGGCCATTTTCCCACTTCCGAAATACCTGCTATGATCTAGGGAACTGCTGAACAGAGGTGGGTCCATCTCTGTTTGGACTTTGACTTGCACACTTTTCCAGACACCTGTGTCGGCCACTCTCAGACGGTTTGAACCGGCACTGCCACAGTCAGTGATACAGGGTCAGGTAGATTGGCGGGAAAAAAATACACTACTATAATTCCGCAGGGATCAGTTTAAACCTTTCTCTTGTTATCGGATACCGATACTCAACCGTTGATAGCACTTTTTGGCATCCATTCAAACATGGCAAGATAGCAAAGGGCATCGTCATTTTATGACACCCATGTGGATACCAACATGCCTACATGGACACTGGCGTGGCATGTGCATGCGCAGACATGGCCATGGCATAGCGCTCTGTATGATCCAGTCATGCGGACATGCACATGTTGCGCGCCTCCGACCCCTTTGCGATAGGTCCGCCAGAGACATCGCTTTTCCTAAAAAACATTTATTGTTCTCCGCGGTTCAAGGATATATCTTACGATAGCAGAGTTGTTTTCTGGCGGACTTGGCGTGATATCTGTTCCTACCCCAGGTCCACCTGCTCATTATCAGGTTTGCCTAATTCGCATTAATCGCGCCGGGGACCTGGCGGGGAAGATATATAGGCTATGTATGCAACTTTTCGAACAGGCTCTCACCGGTGTTCCTACCTCCGAGGCTTCACACGGAGCCACGTCTGAAGGGGCGCCGGCTTGAGTGAGTGGGGAATGGGATCGGAGAGATACAGGAAAAAACGACCTCGACGATTTATTTTTCCCTCGCAGACTCCTTGGAGGTACCACAGCTGCTTCTGCCCTACGCTTCCCCCACAATGCACGCATCACCACCCTACTTACCTCCCCACGTGCTACCTCTCGTTGCTCCTCCCTCCATACACACAGAACCACCCATCTTACCCCCCACCGCCAGGCCCACGTGGTGCCATATTGAATGGGTGCACGTGTGACGTGGCCTTGGTGAGCCCCCGCTACATCCCCCATTTTCCGCTCCACCATTTGCAGGCAGCTCGCCACTCAGCTTCACGCGCAGTGTTCAGAGCAGACGTGGCGCCTCCCATGGTTGCCGTTGGCGTGGCCCCATCCGCTCTCAAGCAGGCAGGGGCTGTTGGAAGGGCAAAGCACGAGCACGAGTCAGGAACAGCGTTGGGGACATTATTGATTTTGTGGGTTTTAGACAGCCGGATGGTCCACCGGAGGGACTGGTCGATTTGAGATGCGAGACGCGGTGGGGCGGTCACGTGGGCGAGCTCGCAGCATGTGAAAGCGACGCCAAGAAGCGGGAGGGTCGCGGGTGCAGGATGTGTGTGCGGACTATGACGCCTACCTGTCAGACACCTTCCTGCCATGGTTCAAGACGCGCATGGCGCTGACAGTGGACGTCAGCTCGGACCAGGTGGACGTGGACGTTGGCGATTTGCAACTCACACCCCCGTGCGATGTCAGACGGCGCCACCTTCTGGACTCTGCCTCGCTCATGGTTCCCTCCTCGTATGGCCTCGCCCCCCCGTGCCCTCTCACGTCGCACCGCATTGCTTCAGGGCAAGCGCAATGATATCCCTGCCTCCCCTCATCGGTTGACCTTCCAGCCGTTGTCTCGGGCGGACCGTCTGGTGTCACAGCCTTGCGCAGTGGTGAAGACAGAAGAAGACACGCTCGAGACAATGTGACAAATGAGGCCCAGCCAACTATTCGACCCAATCAAGGGCTGTACCTGGGGCACACGGCAGGGCAATTATACGATGCTCCGCGTGCCCCAAATTGCCTGATAGCAGGTCCAAGCGTGGCGTGATGGGGGAGAGGGTTCTGGGGGGCGGTTGCCCTGGGCCAGAGCGCTCTTTGTCAATTGGAGCGCGCTCGAGGCCACCGGGGCGTGCAGACTGTCAACCAGACGTGCTTGTCGAGGTGCAGTCTATTGAGCCTGTTACCACCTCACAGCCGGGCGGCTGGCAGTGGCGAGCCTCTTGTAGTAACCTGTGCGAATGCGGCCTTCGTCGGCTACAAGTCCTCGGTCGATGCAGACACCCTGGCGGCTCCTGCACTGTGCTCTCCTCGGCCCCATCCAGCCACTTCCGCTTTGTCCTTGGGCGAACCTCAAGTGTCACGGTGAGAAATGGAAGAACAACTCCCTGTTTCTCAATGATGTCCCCACACCGCCTCCCGATGTCCCCACAATCAGCCTCCCCTGATGTCCCCACAATCAGCCTCCCTGGATGTCCCACACCAGCCTCCCTGATGTCCCCACAATCAGCCTCCCGATGTCCCTACAATCAGCCTCCCGATGTCCCCACAATCAGCCTCCCCATGTCCCCACACCGCCTCCCTGATGTCCCCACCAGCCTCCCTTATGTCCTCACAATCAGCCTCCCTGATGTCCCCACATCAGCCTCCCCGATGTCCCACAATCAGCCTCCCCTGATAACCCCCACACCAGCCTCCTGATGTCCCCGCAATCAGCCTCCCGATGTCCCCGCCGCCAATCAGCTCTCCTGATGTCCTCCCACAATCAGCTTCCCTGATGTCCCCACAATCAGCCCCTGATGTCCCCACAATCAGCCTCCCTGATGGTCCCCACAATTAGCCTCCTGATGTCCCCACAATCAGCCTCCTGATGTCCCCACACCAGCTCCTGATGTCCCCACAATCAGCTTCCTGATGTCCTCACAATCAGCGTCCCTGGAGGCCCCCACAATCAGCCTCCTGATGTCCCCCAATCAGCCTCCCCCTTATGTCCCCACAACCAGCCTCCTGATGTCCCCGCAATCAGCCTCCCCTGATGTCCCACAATCAGCCTCCCCGATGTCCCCACAATCAGCCTCCCTGATGTCCCCACAATCAGCCTCCCTGATGTCCCAACATGCCGTTTCTGTTGATTTCCCGGGTATGGATGCATTCCATGTGAAGATTCGTGTTTACAGGTCATTGAAAGATAGCATGCTAGAATGTTGGGCCCATCAGCAGAGAGGCTGAAACCCTTCAACCAGAATTTCCTATCTCGAGCCCATTGGTTCAGCTGATGCATTGGCTTTGGCCCACCACCCGATCCTTCAAGCACTCACATCGTATCAATGCTGGGGAGGGCAGGGGGGGGTGGCACGCTGATGCTCTGATGTGAGCACTCGCATTTAATGAATGACGGGGCGGGTAGGGGGATCGTGTCACCGATGTCCAGATGTGCACCAACGGCACCTTCAGTAACTCCTCGCTCAACGCGGAGTGTGCAGAGTGCCCAGCGGGGACCTACTCTGACGGCGGCGCAGACGGGTGCTTGCCCTGTCCAGAGGGCACTGTCGCGGCAGATGCTGGCAGCAGCGCCTGCGCCGCCTGCCCTGAAGGCGCCGCCGCATCCCGCAGCGATGGCAGCAGCGAGAGCGAGACCAGTGCATTGGGCGCCACCGTCTGCAAATGCGGCCGCGGACACGAGATGGGCCAGGTCATCGTCGGCCCTGATCCCGCGCGCACGCTTGTCATCCATCTCAATGGCCCGCCCTAGGATTCCACGGGTGACGGCAGCATAACCTAGTGAAGTTCGAAATCGATGTGCAAGCCACACATTGACCGTGCTACGAGGATAGAACCGCGCATGCCTTTCACACATGTCCAAGCATGCTTCGCTTGAGACAGACCTGGTCCTGCCCGAGGCGCGCACGCCGCGTCACGCCTGAACCATACGCGTCTTGTCAGAGGATGGCCAGAACATCCGAGATAAACCGCCGGGGATAGGGTGGAGGGTTGGCATTCGTGATCGACGGTGGGAACGGATTGTTCGGCACGCGGCGTATAAAAAGGTCATTGTATTCGTGCATTCCGAGGACGCAACATGAAGTCCTGTATCCTTATTCGCGGCAACGCCACTTTTCCCCAAGGCATCTCAGGGGGGGGAGGGGGATGCTGTGCGCTGCAGGATGACACTGGAGCCGACGCGTGTGTCGTGTGCTCCGCTGGGCGCTATCAGGTGCGACGGAGTGCATAGTCTGGGGCCAGCGGGGCTGCTGTGCGAGCCAGCACCTGCTGGTATCTCATCACGGCATCACAATGAAACAGAGTGCCCCCCCGCCCACACGCGCACACACTTGGCTGGCCCTTGCAGAGTTGGCGGCTGCCCTTCACTTGTGGGCAGAAGGACTGAAACTGCCTGTAACCAATTTTTGGTGTCAGCACCGCATCTGGCAAAACATTTGCCGCGGACTGCCACCGACCACGCCCAGCGCTCCCAAGACGGCGCATGCAGCGAGTTGCACTTGGCGCAAACTGCCCGTGAGGCTCGGAAGCGGGAACGATGCAGTGAGCGCGGTCCCTTTTAGGGCTGGCGGTGCCCCGAGGAGGCCGCTCTCACCTCGGCCACGTCGGCTAAACGTAAAAGCGGCGACCGGGTGGGATTGGAGTGAGAGAGGTGGTTGGGGGATAATGTGCGCCCAGGACGAGCCGGTGAGCGTGGAGTGCAAGACTTGCCCGGCCGGGACGAAGAAGGCGAACAACACGGTAGAGGCGTCCGACCAGCCCACGGACTGCGTGGTGTGCGAGGAGGGCACGGTGGCCTTGGCTGGGGCGAGGGAGTGCCACGCGTGCGCCGCCAACACCACGGAAGTGGACCGCCAGCAGTGCGAGTGCGCCGAGGGCACCTACACGGCATACGCCAGTGAGGAAGCCAAGCTGGCAGCTCAGGCACTATCCCAAGCCCCCCTTCACTTTGTGTGCAGCACGGAAGAGATTTCTCGAAACGCATCGATGATACCTCTACTTCCGTTGGGTGAGGCATTTGGTAAATTCACCTTTTGCGCAAATCCTGTTTTCGCACATTTCTTCTGCACAAAAGGAAGCGCTGCATACGTCTGTCGGTGGTATTGGTTTGTCCGCCGAATATGGTGGCCCAAATCTTACTTTAGCCCCGACCACGGTGTTCAGAAGTCTGAAAACGGTGCTTGCGGCATGATGTGCGCGTTCGCTGTGTGTGTGCGACATACATGCAGTCAAACATACATACATAAATAGAGCACATACATACGTACGTACACACTTTTGACCAATCACCACACGGGCCAGGCATTTGCAACACGTCAGCTTATGTAGGCATGGAAGAATACATGGTAATGGTAGATTCCCCAGGTAAGTGCGGCGACACTGAATCAAGATGTGGCTCAAGTTGAATTTGTGACTTTTAAGAGGTCCTCCCGGCTGCTCTGGTTGATGTTGTGTGACATTTGTAGATCTGACAGAAAAATGTACCAGCGTGCCTCCACGTGCACCTAGGTGCCCCTGCGAAATTCCATTGGCCGCGAAGCAAAAAGAAAAAGTGGATGGCCCCTGACGCTTTGAGGCTACGTGTATTACAGTGTTCGGTGTCTCAATGCCGGCCTGGATCATTGTGCCTCGACTGAAGCACGTGTATTCTGATTATATAAACCACCAAGATTCCACTGTATTCCAAAGTAAACACAAGGCGGCCCGCGTTCTGAAAGCGTAGGTGGCATGTCCGTTTCGAGGGCTTGCGCTTATCCCTCAGAAGGCCCCCATCTCACAGTCCGCCGGCTCCCTGGCGTGTCCACCCTTTTTTGACCCAGCGGTCAGCTGAAAACATCGGGGAGAGGGGAGGGGAGCGGGCACCGCAGGGTTTGGGGTGCATTGAACCGCACTGCACGTGCCAAGCCTGTCCCGAGGGGCAGTACGCTGCCACCCGAGGCCTCGAGCAGTGCACCAATTGTGCGGCCGGCACATACAACCCCTTCACGGGGCAGATCAGCCCTGAGAGCTGCATGCCATGCGAGGTCGACACGTATGCCTCCACAGCGGTGAGCCCTGACCCCTTGCTTGTCCCCGGGAGGCCCCAATCCACGCCCTCTGAACAGCCGTCACCATATGAAGATGGACGCCCCCCATAGTCTCTGTGGCATGCAAAGAGGGTTGATAGGCCCACGGCTCGAGAAGGAGGCCCGTGAGCCTGTGGGGCTTTGTTGCGCACAGCCTCCGTGAAGATTACCCGCCGGCTTCAGTAGCACAGGAGACAAGAGGCTGGCAGTCTGCACTGAGAGGATTGTCAACCATCGGCATAACGGCAAGACTTTAATGACATGGCACATCAGGATTTGCTCGATGAGTGCTTCTAACGGCTCACTCACCTCGTGATGGCCCCACTCAGGAGGAGGCGGGAGTTTACCACCGGTGCAGACAGCGCATCATCAATGAACCCTTGAATTACGAGCTGAGCACAGGCACAGCGTACTTGCCCGATCGACTCTGCTGCAGCCTCGGCTGCAAATAAGAATTCAAATACAAATGACATCTTTGAATTCTATTTGCAGTCGGAGCACGAGAGCTTTATCAAGTCACGATCGGGCAGTACATGTCACCTGAACAACCTTTTCCAATCGCTCAATTCAAAGGGTTCATTGATGACTACGCTGTCACCTTGCACCGTGGAGTAAACTCCGCCCCACTCCCTCCTGAGTGGGGCCATCATCGCGGCACCCGTTTTGGGGCATTTTGCTTAGTGGGTGAAGGGTATCGACCGTTAGAAGCTGTCATGACACTCATCGACCGAATCCTCGATGTACCGTCATTACGAGTGCACCATTATTGCCGTGGATTTGACATTCCTCTCTCCCGTACCCAGGGAACTGCCAAAAATAAAATAAAATAAAGACACCATTTTGACTGGTGTGGGCTGGATTTTAAAGGCAGCCATTCCCTTTCCACCCCCCACCGTTATTTAAGATGTTTGATCTGTTTTGCACCTACGTGTAAAGCAAGAAACTCGGTCTACATTTCGGTCGGCCGTCCCCTGACTGAAGTCCTACGGCAGGGACTAGACAGTATTCCAGTACCACAGATGCAACCAGGCAAGGATCTGTTCGAGCGCGGTACAGGATTGCTTTAAACAGGCAAGGAGAGCGGCAAACACAGCCATCAAACTTCTAAGCGGTGTCTAGGGTGCTGTGGGATCCCAAGCAGTCCTCATATCAGAGATCAGGTTCTTAGGATAGGGTAAGCCGTCTCCCGTGGTCCTACGGGTCCTCTGGATCCACTCACCGCAAATACAACACTGATAAGCCGCTGAAAAAACCTTCTTGGGAAAAAGCGGCTCGATCGACGTGTTGGCACCAGATTAGGTCAGTAAGAATAGCGAAACGTGAGATTCGACGGTTTCAACCCCGACTTCAGTTACAGGAAGGCGTTGCCCCACCCAGTTAAGCAGTCTACTCTTGTTGTGATGCCCTTCCTACAGTAAATAAGGTGTCTGATTAAAGTGTCTCCACTGTTCCAAGTAAACATTGTCATCGGTCATAAACTTTGAACATGGATCGCCCCTCAGGGCTGAGTGAAGTCGAACGCTGCAAAGATGCTGTCGCCTGTTTGTCCACAACAGGCACTGACTCTGAGCGTTTCCTATACTCCTCCTTTTTCCACGTAAAAGCTCGCTTTGCCTTGGGATTCTTCCGATTGCCCTTGTCGCCAGTGCACCCCTTAGCTCGTTTTCTTCCTGTGGACTGTGGTCCTAAGGCCACATGGGATGAAGTGGCGGCTGGTGTCACTGGTTCTGCTTCCGCGAACTCAACAACTGACGATGCGCGAGGTCCTGCTTGCATAGTCGTATCTGTGATCTGTTTTTGCGAGGGCGTTTTCACACAAGATGAGGGAGGGTCTGTTGGCTCTGAGTCACTTTTTTCAGCACGTTCCTTTCCCTTGCGTGATGTCCGAAGCTGCTTGCGTCTGAAGGTTTTTGCGCTGGGACCCTTACACGATGTGATTCCTACAGCTTCCTGTGTGCGCGCAGATTCTTCACTTTTCTTATTTGAGACTAGGGCCCTTTCTGCTGTGGTAACTGTAGCTTTTGCTTACGTTCCCACTAGCTTGATGGTCTCGAGCAGAATTTTCGTCAAAACTTGCGAGTCAGAGAGTGTCGATGAGAGCGATTCCACAGGCTGAGAGCGCACAAACTCACGCGAAAGCGCGGTATACTTTCCCTTCGAATTTTTTAACAAGTGCAGGGCAGATGAGACACTTCCCAGCACCTGTTGCAACTGTATCTCGAGGCTCGCAAAAAGCGGCTCAGTCGGCTGATTTTTACGACCAGATTTTTGAACCATACTGAACGCTGCTCGTCTCAAAACGCGTATCAAAATACACCTGAAAATATATAGTAATAAAACCATACGAGCGAAAAAAATGCCACTCATTATCATAAATTTATCTTAATAAAAGAACAATAGAGGCGGCTGGAATTTTTTCGGAGAGGTACATGCGCTTGCCGGTCGGCGAAAAGTGTAGGGAACTGCCATGGGCCTTCCAGGGATGTCAAGAGCCGCCACAGCTTGCTGCAAGCTGCGGGGACGCACTGCTGCCGAAGGAGCCGGAGCGGAGCACCGCCGCTGCCGCGCGATGCTTCTGGTGACGGGGTGCGAATGGGGAGCCGGGGTGGGAGGGCGGTGCGCACAGGGCTCGGCGGAGTGCACAGCTTGCCCACAGAGCAGTGTCTCCGCCACCCCGGCAGAGCAGTGTCTGTGCAGTCCAGGGTACTACGTGCGGGTCGACGCGGGGCTGGCGGCAGGCTTCGAGTGCGTGTCGTGTGAGCCGGGCACGTACGCGTCCGACCTGCACCAGCAGGCCTGCACGCCCTGCAACCCCGGAACCTACTCGAACCTGTACAACCGCACCAGCTTCATGAACTGCAAGGCGTGCGAGCCCTGGCACGATGGCAGCGACCTCCGCGAAACCGTCGCCCCGGAGGTGCGAACTCCCCCCGGAAACGCGTCCCCCCGGCAGATCCGTGCGGCTGCGGCGCATCCTTGCCGCCATGGAGTCCCGCTGGCATTGCAGTGACTCCGTGCAGCGGGCCCACCCAAGCTGGCTAGGGCGGAATGTTAGTAGCAGTAGGCCCATTCGGCGCAAAATTGGAAATGGAGGCTGATCAGGGGCGAACCTTTTAGATACCATATGGAGGATCGGTGATTGGCTGGGCCTGGAGGTGACCACAGGCCGGCTCGGCGACATGTCTGGTGTGCCCAAGGACGTCAGACACAGATCAAAGTGCGACGTACTGCAGCTGCCTCGCCGGGAACTTCCGGTCCCCTTTCACGTCAACCGTAGAGGGTGTCGCCAACATGACGCACGCGGAGGCGTACGCGGCGCTGGCACACGAGATTCACGGGGCTGGCGCGGAGGCTCCAGACGCCGCACTGGTGGAGGAGCTCTCCTCAGAGCTGCTCGGGTACACCTGCGACCTGTGCGGCGCCGGCCATTTCAACGAGGCGCTGAACGTCACCGCCTGCGAGGCTTGCCCTGCGGTGCTCCCCCCAAAGGCCCCCTGTCCTCCGCCCCCGAACACTCCCCTCATCAGTCCCTCCTCTCCTCCCTTGCGTCACAGTGCGGGGGTTTGGTGAGCCTGAGCTAGGGCCGCTCCGTCCCTACGCTCCTAGCATTTGCCTATGAGGTGCAACCAGGCGTACCCAGCGGTGCGCCCCCTGGACGCCCTGCAAGAGTGGAAGGAATCGGGGATTCCAATCGGCCCAAATGACACGATCGAGAGGACCGCACTGGAACCTGGGCGCCTCGAGGTGCCCCGCAAGTCCACTCACCGGCGCGCGCGCTCTCTTGAATGCGCGGACACTGCAAATTGGATTCCGCAGCTCTTCTGTTTGAGTTTGAGAGCGGGCGACCAGTCGCACGGTCAAATGGGTCTATGAATTGCAATGCTATTGAGATGCCAAGTGCAGGATGGGTTTGAACTCCAGCGATGCTCGACAAGTGGGTGGATGTGGAACGTGGGGTGAAGGACCAGGGGACGTACAGCAACCTCACCGGCGCTGAGAAGCTGTGCGAGTGCACGCTCTGCAGCAACAACACGGTGTCCAACAGCTCGGGGGCAACGGAGTGCCTGCCTTGTGGCGAGAATGCTCTGGTTGACGTGTCTCTCACCTACTGCTACTGCCCACTCGGCTACCGCAAGGTGACCACCTCCGCTCACCACGTGTCCGGCGGCTTCGACTGCGAGAGGTGCGAGATGGGTACCTTCAACTCGGTCGGGCGGTCGGAGTACATGAACCTGCCCGAGGCCTACGAGTGCACTCCGTGCCCCGCAGGGACCTATGGAGCCGAGGACGGCGGAATCGGCCCAGGGGTGTGTCTGGACTGCGAGCAGCTGTCGACACCGAGCTACTCGGACACTCCCGGCAGCTCTGCGTGCAGCGAGTGCCCCGAGTTCTCCTTCACCTACTCCTCCGGCACTACTTGCCGATGCCAGAACGGTTCGACGCCTTCCGACCTTCTACCGCTCGTGGTGAAGTGCCCAATCCGGATGGAGATCGATGTGCACAGTGCCGCACAAAGTGAGGCGTTGGATCGCCCGCTGGACGCCGATGCCGTTGATTGGATCGCGCGCTGGACGCCGATGCCGTTGATTGGTCGCAAGGGATGTGTAACGCTGCAAGGGGTACTAGGTAGGGGGGCAGCGGGGGAGGGGCTGGGCGAAATGGAAGGTGGTTGGCTCTGCTGCATGCCTGCGCCGGCCATACCTTCAGCACGTGCGGCGCACTGAGGGCTTCCCAAACCCGGAGCACTGTATGCATGCATGTGTGCGCTGTTGCGAGTTACGATCCTGTGCATCATGCGGCAGTCGTGCGACCCACCAGTATATCGCATCCCGGTGAAAATTACGAAGCGCGTGCACGGCGGCGACGCGGCATTCACTGGAGCACCGTCTCTGCAGCACCGCTGAAAGGATCCCCCGTGAAATCCCATCCTGGGTCCTTGACTTCAGGCAAGCAGGGTGTTGCGCACTCCGCCTGGAGCCAGGTCCTGAGCTTGCCATCTGCGAGCCTTGGTCACGCCAAATCCGCCGACACTCTCCTTGGCATGCACCCCTGAGGTGAGCTGGTGCCGGTGCCTCGAGCAGACTACTATGCGACATACATGGACATGGCGGAGTACGTGGCAGGGGCGACCGGTAACACCTCCATGAAGAAGTGCCTGCCCTGCCCAGAGGGTGGCACTTGCCCTGGGAACGACCTCATAGTCGGCAAGAAAGACTACTGGCGCCGCAATGCCAACCAGGTGATACATGCACACCGCTTGCAATGGTGTTTGGATGGTCTGCAGCCTCGACTGATATGCAGCCCCTCATTGAACGCGATGCCCAGGCATTACCCCTCTGGAAAACACGCCTTCGATCTCTCGCTCACCTTGTTTTCTGCTCTCCCACGCGAGCCTTCTCTCACCTCGACCGCTCCCTCTCCTGTGCCCGATTCTTCCACGCGCTCTTCTCGGGCGGGCGTGCACCTCCCATGAGCGCGTAGCGGCTGAGCTCTCAGAGGTCTACACCGAGCCGACCCGAGCTGTATCTTGCATTCTTATCCCCACCCGATGTTTATCCGTATCTTCACCCTTCCCCATCCCCATTCCAACCCCCGAGGCTTATTCCACGACCGGCCGTGCAGACCACCTTCTACGAGTGCAACGCGGACATCTGCGCCGCCGAGTCAGCAACCCCGAGCAATGCCACGCTGGAGCACCTGATGCCGAGTTGTGCGGAGGGGCACAACACCTCAGTGCCGATGTGCGGGCTGTGCTGGTCCATCACCGACGACGACGACGCCCTCTATTTGCCGGACGAAGAAGACTTGTGCCAGAAGTGCGACGAGGACACGAGGAGTGCCTGGCTGCGGATCGTCATCGCCGTGCTCGGCGTGCTGGTTGCAGGGGCGGTGCTGTACGTCATGCTGTTGCGGCCCTTCGGAAGAGAGCTGGAGGAGCGCGCCGTGGAGTACCTCCGGGGGCGCTTCCCCTCACTCTTCGACACCTTTGAGAGCGGCCTCGAAGCGACAGGCATCTTCGAGGAGGTGTACGGGTGGGGCACCCCTCCTTGTCCTCGGAACCAGCTTCCCAAGCTGATTGGCCGCGATTTTACCTCACAGATATTTTCTCGATTTGATCTGACCCATTACCTGGCTCAGGCTGCCAGAGCGGATCGACCTCATCTGACGGCTCACGGCGCCTCGTGTTGGGGAGGGGATGCAAATACCCATACGGTCATTGTATGCCGAGATCACGCGCAGGCGGACCCGTCTGCGCTGCTGTAGGCATGCCCCCAAGCTCCTCGTGGGGCTTCGGCGCTTCCGTATGAGCACGTGGCTGCACAGGGACGGTGAGTATCGGGCTGCCGCTGCAGATAGGTTGAGAACGTAGTTCGCGGGGCTCGGCCTTGGAGAGGGGCGGCGCAGGGTGCTCACAGAGCTGCACGAGTCCGTGATGGAGCTGGCCACGGGAGCCACGTTGAAGACCATGGTGTCCTTCTACCAGATTGCCAGCGCCTTGGTGGCAGTGCTCAACGTCTCGTGGCCGAGCTCGTTCTCCACCACCATCAAGGTCCGCGCCCCAGCGCTCTCGAGGGGCATCCTCGCTGCTCACTTTTTCTTTCATCATCGCCAATGACCCTCAGGCGTGCATTTGCTTCCCCGACCAGGGACAGCGGTGCCACACTCCGTGCAACCGCTTCCCCTGTCTCATGACGGAGGGAGAGTGGCAGCCCGGCTCCTGCTGCGCCCGTTACCCCCTCTGCCCTAAGTGCACCCTTATTTTTCACCTCTGGTATTGCGTCGATGCAGGCCAACCCGGCTCCGAGGGGGGTCCTTGCCTGAGGGGAGCCATCGCCGTTCGCTACGCCCGTTACTCCAACGTGTGCCCGCGCATCGTCGGATCACACCCAACACCCAATGGGCTAGACGGAGGGATGTAAACTCCCATCCTGTTAACCCCACACTTACCTCGTGGGCACAATTTGGATGGGGCGGGCGGGTTGGATATAGAGCCTGTCGTTTGTGAACCTCGACATCTTTAGCATAGCAAGTGTGAGCTGCACCATCGGGGAGGTGAAGTTCTACGACCAGCTTTTGGCCGCCACCCTGCTCCCCGTGGTCTTCATGCTCTTCATCGGCACGCTGTACTACGTGGGCTGGCGGGTGGGAAAGCGCCGTCTCTCCCCCGAGGCACTCAAGGAGTTTGCAGACAAGTGCCACAACAGCATCACGTTCTTCCTCTTCCTGGTCTACCCGTCCACCTCCGAGACCATCTTCAAGGTGCCCCCCCCCCACCTCCTCACCTCCCAAGCAAATACCGCGTTCGCAGGAACAACCATGCCTGCGCCCGATTAAGGTTAAGCCCTCTCTCGCACAATTGTGAGCAGCCACCGCAGCCACACGTCGATGTTTGTCCATCGAGCCCACCGGGTTCTGCAAGGGGAGACCTGTGATCTCACAATGGGGGCTCGTAGGCGAGAGCGTGGAGGGGGGGGAGGGGGGCTATGCGCCCCCACCCTTGGAGCGCCGCTGCTAACGCTGTGCAAGGCGGGACGTGGACGGGCAAACCTGAAGCAGACCTTCGCGTGTGTGGACATCTACGGCGAGGAGTGGTTGAGCGCCCAGCTGGACGAGCGCTGCTGGATCGGCGACCACCAGTGGTGGGTGATATACGCGCTCGTGGGCACCGCGCTGGTCCCGGTCGGAGTTCCCCTCTACTTCCTGTATCTGCTGTACTCCAACCAGGTCCCCCGCCTCGCGCGCTACAAGGTCAAGAGCGCGATGCTGATCGAGGTTTGCCGCGGCTGCTTTAACCTTTAACCCCTAGCCCCTCGCCCCATCACCCCATCCAAGCACTTGCCTTGCTCCTCCGCTTCCCGTATTAGTTCCACCTGCCATCAACGCGAAACTTCAGCAGTAGCCGCTGTGCCTGGGCATGGCCTGCGGGAAGTTGGGAGGCCACACAGCGCTTGCACCGACTGGCTCAACCCGGTATTCACCACCGCCGCTCACCTATCAGGACACCCCGCACGTCAATGAGCCCTACTTCTCAACGACGGCGTTTCAGCTAGAAGGACAGTAGCGTCCCCCCTGCTCACATTAGTGTTGAGGTCAAAGTCGTCAGGTATACTGCTGACTTGACCGGCTGAATGTCAAGCCCCAGGCGCCTCTCCCTTCCCGCCATCGCTATAGCCTCTACATGCCGCTGGGCGGGTTGCGGGGCCCGGAAGATGAAGGCACCGCCCATGGAGGCGATGGCGACTGCAGCATTGTGCTCCTCCTACACCTCCTCCATCACTGGCTGCAGTCAGTGATGCGTGCTCATCCGTAAGCTGATTTCTTTGACAACTAGTACCGCAGCCAGTGCACTGCCTCGGAGAAGCTATGCAGCAGCGCCGCGGAGCCACGCAGGCTCGCCCAGGCTCTCACCATGTGCCACATCCGGTGGGCGGGGCACCTAGGTGATGGAGTACTGCGTGCGGATACATGATATGGAGTTCTATCGCTTCGACGCGGTGGTAGTGGCGGACCAGGTGCCGCTGTGGGATCTGCAGCGCATGTACTTCAAGCTGCGTGCGGATGAGCAGGACCCGGTGGAGCTGGTGGACGAGCTGGAGGATCCCACAAACCCAAAGACAGAGGAGATCAGGAGGCGCGTCACCGAGGTGCATGACAAGCAGCTGAAATCGCGTGATTGGCTCATCGATAACCTCCTCGAGTGGGCCAGGCAGAACGGCATCCAGAGCCAGGAGGTGAGCTTCTCCCTGCGCACGGCTCTCGGTTCCTTGCCGGGAAATGCACACCTACAGACGCCTCTCTCAGCGAGAACGCCGAAGGTGTCAGATTATTCTTGCCAGGTAGCAGGGTACACTCAGGACGAGCACAGCAAAGAATGAGGACTGAAACAAGATATGCCCTAAAGTATAATATCGGGTTACCGTCTGCTAGCGTGTGCTCCGGTACTGCTCGTCATAAAGAACAAGTCTGCTAATCAGAAGGCAAGGCGCCGCTGGGTCTTTGTACCCTGTCCGGAAGGTCTCAAGTCTCTCGATCGCACAACTAGCCAAGTGTCCAAATGTGGCTCTCTGCAGTGGTGACACAAGGAAGCTTCTGGGCAGGCTCCAGCTAGGCTCCAGCTAGGCTCCAGCTAGGCTTCATGCCAAGGACCTGGGGGCTAAGAAGCTTCCTCTCACCCAAACCCCGCCACGCTTATCCCCGAAGCCACGCAAAGGTTCGGGGAGAGCAGAACAGTGCGTAGCCCCGGGGGGCTTGAAGTGAGAAAACTGGTTGCAGTAACAATTGCAACCGGTTTTAGCATTCTGGCTAGCTGCGCTTCAGCAGTTAGCCAAGTTTGATTGGCCGTTGAGTGGGGCCGATCAGGTCCATTTTGGCATCTGGGGTCAGGCGTGACACTGGTGCCGGCCCTTCTTTTCTTTTGTCACAGGGCGCCATCACTGCCGCGTTTCCCTGGAAGCCACTCTCGAGCCCCGGCTTTTGCAGGAGGCCCGGACCGCACTAACACACATCACACCAAGTGCTGGGCTGAGCTCAAAGATGGTCAGTGGGGCATGGTCGGGGATGTTGAACGAGGCAGGTGAACTGGGCTGAGGTGGAGGAGGAGGGGAGGAGGAGGAGGAGGGGGAGACGGCTGAGAGCCCAACATCAGTTGACAACCCTTTAGCATCGGAAGCCACTGCTCTTGCCATCTCCCCGTCGGCATTATCCCCATCGACCATCCCCAAGGGCGCGCACCTTGCTCGCTCAAGATCGACACCGGCCATCCCCAAGAGCGCGCACCTTGCTCGCTCAGTATCATCGAGAGGCTTCCTGAAAGAGTCTACACTTGGGTGGGTGCCCGTGGTCCCTGCACCAGCTCTGGGCGCTCCTTCGTTCAGGCGCCGGTGTGCCTGATGTGGTTCGCCGCAGCATACCACACCGCTCCTTTTCTTGGTAGCGGCTGTTGAATGTTTGATCTGTTCTCATTGACGACGGACCGTTGAATACTATCTACAAGCGAGAGCATGCAACGTCCCAGACTCACAAGCTGTCTCCAAGTGTGCGCCAACACGCCAGAGCTTGAGATACTTTGGCAGATAGCATTGGTCTAGGATGCCTGGCGCTGGAGTAGGTTGGGACTACACGAAGCCTCGATGTTCAAAGACCGACCAAAGGTTCATGTCGTCTGATCGCCAGCCAGGTGATCGCTGGCTGGCACACTGGGGCATTGACGGGGGGCGCATGGAAGAAATGTTTTGAAAGATGGAGTGTTCATTGGGGAGGGTGTCAGGGGGGCGGGGGAGCTGCAGGTCACGCCGAAGGGGGAACCTCCAGGCCTTGGCCCGGAGCAAGTCCAGCAAAGCACCTCAGGTGTGCGCCCGCCCCCCTTCGAGGAGACACAGCAGTGACATGACCCGGCATCGGTGTCTGTCGGAACGTACCAACTTTTGTTTTTGCACTCACCTCAGTGTCAGCACTTGGGACCAGCGGGGCGAACCGAGCGCACTCTGGTTTCCGCTGGGCAAACATTTATGCGCGAATGCTTGTAAATTATGGAGACACCATATTTCCCCGATGGATTAATGAAGTAGATGCGTTCTGGAAGCGATGGATCGGATGGCTGAAGGACATGCGTGTGAGCAGGATGACGTGGCAGCAGAGAATGAGGAAGAAGAGGACTTTGCTGAAGTGGCAAAACTGGCGGCAGTGCAGTAAGCACCATCTCTGCCCAGCCGTCACAATATTGTTCCAGGCCGCCGCGAGAGCCTCCCTGTGAGCTTTCGGGCACCGCAAGGAATCCAGTGACACCAGTCGACTACCGGATGGGCCCTCTCTGCAACGGCGAAGCATGAACTCTGCGTGCCAGCCACACTGGACGTAGCCGACGTTCGATCCAGTTGTTGCATGTTGCGACCTCCTGACTGCGCTCCCGGGTGCCATCACGTCTCGTAAGGACCGCGACTCCCGCGCGAGCATTCCGCGTGAGGATTACTCCTGAACGTGCATGCCGACGTGGACAAGGAGTGTTTCTGCCGAGATCCTTAGAGGAGCGGCGCGGAACACTGCTGAACTCCGGGGACATGTTGTATAAATTATCAGCCACCCTCCGCCAGTATTTTGTCGCTGTCGATGTATCGACCTTTATTACGCAATTTTTTTTCTCACAATGAAGAGATGCAAAATGCACCCAAGCTCCACGTGGCGCACCGCGAATCTGGCCGCGCCGCGTGGAGTCCGCACAATGAGCGAGCTGCAATGTGAGAATATGCAATCCACGAGGCCGTCGCAGGGGTGTAGTGTGCCAAACGCCTCGCCGTTGCGTGCACATTGCGGGGCGGGAGGGGCGCAGTACCCATGGAAATCTCTGCATTTGCTCTGAATTAGTGCGCCGTGGGCTGAACCCAAGCAAGCAAACGCAAGGGGTGGAGGGGAGGCGGGGACTGTGCAGGGCGAGCCAGCGCTGCGGCATCTTGTTCATCAGGTTTTCTTCTCGAATACCCGCCCTCCATGGACTCTGCGGCACTCAGCCCCTGCCCGTCCCTTGGCGGCTCACAGGCAGGCGGTCTGCAGGCTGTGAAGTAGCACTCAGCCCCTGCCCGTCCCTTGGCGGCTCGCAGGCAGGCGGTCTGCAGGTTGTGAAGTAGCACTCAGCCCCTGCCCGTCCCTCGGCGGCTCGCAGGCAGGCGGTCTGCAGGCTGTGAAGTAGCACTCAGCCCCTGCCCGTCCCTCGGCGGCTCGCAGGCAGGCGGTCTGCAGGCTGTGAAGTAGCACTCAGCTCCTGCCCGTCCCTCGGCGGCTCGCAGGCAGGCGGTTTGCAGGCATTGAAGTAGCACTCAGGCTCACCGTTGATCGAGCAAGGGAGACTTTCGAGCAAGATGTTGTGCTGCACACTTCCCTTGCAAAAGTGCGGCGCCGAGTGCCGGCACGCAAGACATGCCAGGTGGCATGATGACGGGTCTTGCCTTCTGGGCTCTAGTTTGTGCGCGGAGCGAAAGGGAGACTTCGGTGCGAGGATGCGGGGGGTAAAGCATGTGGGGGTCATGCGGTTGATGGATTCAGCTACCGACCAGAGGCATGGTACTTCGAGGTGGTGGAGCTGCTTCGCAAGCTGGTGTTCTCCGGCCTGCTGCTGTTTGTGGATGACGGCAGCATCACACAGATCGTGTTTGCGGCATGTTTTGCCTTTGTCACCCTCCAGGTGTGATTCGGTTGTGGGGAATGCCCTTTGCCACATCCACATGTTGAGATCCCGGGGCGGCCGTGCTCGGCATAGGGGGGGCGACTATGAGGTTGGGTTCGGGACGAGGGAGGGGAGAGTGGGGCAGCTCTACGTGTCGATAGGGCCCATGCAGGAGCGCGTGGATCAGAAGTACCTGGAGGCCGTGACCCAGCAGGTGTTCGTTATCACCTTCGTGGCGATCCTGCTCAATCTCTCGGCGTACACGGACAGCTTCTTCCTCGACGTGCTGCTTTTCGTTAGCTCCATGCTCGCCCTGTTCTACCCCTTCTGTCTCGTGTGCTGGTGCGCACCAGCTGCCCCGAGCTCCCCACGAATCTGCCCCATCCCTTCTCATTGACAAATGACGGTCATCAAACATATCGCAGGCACGCTCTGCTTCAAAGTGGCGGCCACCCCGGAGGCGAGGTTTCCTTGGCGTGCACATAACTATACAGGCAATTTGCAAAGGACCTAGGGGCTGCACCCAATCACGCCCAGCTTTGCGCCGTCTCCTCCGTGTCCTTCGTGACCCCCTCCTGTAAGTCCCTCAGTATGAGGGACTTCAACTCTGCTCAAGACCCAAAAGCAATCAGTTGGCAAGCGGGTTGAATGCTACCTCTGACAACAGGTACATACCGGGTACACGTGTACCTAGACTGTACTACTTGACAGAGGTAGCATATGCATAAGGCAAACAAAGAAGCATAAAACAAGACATGGGCTACAATACCTTTGGACGGATACTCGGGGAGGGCTTCCTTGCCCATCTCCTTGAGGGCCGCCACGATCTCGGTGGTGGTGGGCCCGAACTTGCCATCGCACTCGACCACCACCTTCCACTTGGAGAAGGGGTGCTTGGCGATTTGGCACCTCCACCTTTTGGAGGGCTTGTTCCGGGTCCACCTCCCCCAACGCACCCGCTCAGTTCGAAAAAAAACAAGGAAGCAAGATGCTAATTTCTTAGCCAGTTTTTACCGTAGATAAGTCTTCGGGTTTCGCATGCCGAGGCAAGCTCCACTTCCTGGGCCCCGCTCAATGCGGCCACACCAATTTCCGCCTTGTCGCCACGCTTCACGCTCGTCACTCATGTACTAGATGTGTATTTGCAAGTTTGTGCGCGCTAAGTCCACGTGCACCTCACACACACCGTAGAGCGTGTACCCGCCGTGTACCCGCCGTGTACCTGCAGTCAGCGGTACATTTACATCCGCGTTTAATTAACTAGTAAGCATATTTCTTTCGCAAGCGATCTCATTGCAAAGGAGAAGCTCGACCCCTGGAGGCCGATCAAGGGCCAGCTTTCCGTCGACGCATGTCGCAAGGCCATGCCCTTGACCGCGGCTCTCATGGGGGGGGGGCACGCCACGAAGCTCACCCAAATGACGTCCGCCCTGAAAAGGCGGACGCGTTGGGGGAGGTGGACCCGGAACAATCCCTCCAAAAGGTGGAGGTGCCAAATCGCCAAGCACCCCTTCTCCAAGTGGAAGGTGGTGGTCGAGTGCGATGGCAAGTTCGGGCCCACCACCATCGAGATCGTGGCGGCCCTCAAGGGGATGGGCAAGGAAGCCCTCCCCGAGTATCCGTCCAAAGGTATTGTAGCCCATGTCTTGTTTTATGCTTCTTTGTTTGCCTTATGCATATGCTACCTCTGTCGAGTAGTACAGTCTAGGTACACGTGTACCCGGTATGTACCTATTGTCAGAGGTAGCATTCAACCCGCTTGCCAACTGATTGCTTTTGGGTCTTGAGCAGAGTTGAAGTCCCTCATACTGAGGGACTTACAGGAGGGGGACACGAAGGACCAATCGAAGCACAGCTTTGCGGCATCGATTTCTAAGGCAGGATGCCAGTGCAGTACCACTTGCGAGTGATTACGAGCTGGCTGGATGCTTGGCTGAGTGTCCGCCCGCCGGCTGAATGGCTGGCTGAGCTTCTGCATGTTGGCTGGATGTGTAGCTGAGTGTCTGCACGCCGCCTGATTTGCACTCCACGGTTCCTTCACTAGCTCCGCTGCCACTTCTTGCGCCGACGGTTGCTCTCCCCGCCATCATAACCTTGCTGCTTTGCATCAGGGGTTGGGGTGCACGAGTGATGGCCACTAACCTCGGCACCAAGATTAAGCTGAGAGCCGCAACCACCGATTTCTTCCATAGGCGGGTGAGGCACCCTACCTGGCCCCCATCTCTTGTGGGGCACCTCCCGCTCCTCTCTTCGAAATGTCCTTCAAATGCACACGTGGCAGGCATTACACGTGGTGAGGCACTCGATTTCTCCACAACTTATAAGAGCCGAGTCAGGTACACAAGATTACATTTGAAAAGTGGTAACGTCATCTTGCGTTCAGAGTGACACACGGTGCCAAGAAACGTACAATCACACCTTTCGCCACGGGTGTTTTTCCGTGGTAATCGATCTCACCATATCACAAGCGGCAGAGCCACCGGCGCATCATAAACAAATATCTGACAAAAGGCGTTCGGCATGGGACTGGTGAAGTTTGGGAGGTAGCTCGGGAGCCTAATACCCTTCAACTGGGTAATGGATGTATACTTTTTCTTATTTTTGGGCGGACATTACCTCAGACTCGGCCTGATGACGTCACCTATCGCAGAGTCTCATCGCAAGGCTGACCTTAGGCGTAGGGAGTCTGGATCAAGGGTCCCCTCGTCCCCTTTCCTTTCACCCAACTTTTGGGTACTACGTAAGGATCCTGACGGTCTGAAGGCTGCTCATCATTGAAAAATGCCCAGTGAGGCGCGTCCATATTAGTTCATCCGATTTGTTGTTGATTGAAATTGCCATCAATCGCCCGTTCTGCTCCCCAAGCTTATAGCCAACCTATCACTGCGCTCCAATAGTGAAGCACTCCAGCTTGGGGTTTCTTAAAGGATGTCAAGAGCGCCTTGGTTACTGTTTCTGGATTTTGCGAATTATTTTCAGGGTCGTAAGCTCGGGGCTGTTTTGTTACTGCAATCGTCTCAATGAAGCACCGCCCGCCTCCACTGCTCATCGGGGGCCGAGCTTCTTAGTGCCCGCCTCCACCGCTCATCGGGGGCCGAGCTTCTTAGTGCCCGCCTCCACCGCTCATCGGGGGCCGAGCTTCTTAGTGCCCGCCTCCACTGCTCATCGGGGGCCGAGCTTCTTAGTGCTAAGATGCACGTCGGTGTGAGTCGCCGTAGTAATAAGCAGGGGCACTTAGCAGAAGGGGTGTGGGGGAGCAGAGGATGAACTCGCTGGTGGAGTCTGAGGTTGATAGTACTGGGCGCTCCAGGACGGGCACCTTCATGATGGCCGACTATAGACTGCCGAGCACTCGAGCCAAGGTGGCATGCGCTCTTTCGCAGTTGTGAATGCGCCTGGGCGCGCGGCGCACTCTGCCGGCCGCCTGCTCTCTGTCAAACACAGCAGCCGAATGGGAGTCTGGGAGCCTCCCTTCCGCAAGGGTCGAGGTTCCCATCAACTCGGCTAGCGCATGTACTGCTTTCTATGAGACCACCCTCAGGGCTCAATCAGAAATACTGGGAGCTCGGAGCCAAGAGCTTACCTATGGCATGAGATGCTACCACAGAAGGGGCTTGACTAAGGAAGCGCGGCATTAGGGTATGGGACCCTGAAACTACCTGTTGCTATTGGCAGCTGATGGCAGCTCGCGCACAGGTCAGGAGGCTCGAGGCGAGAGTGGGGACACTGCAATAGATCGTGTGTTGTTCGCAGGCTGACATGGTGAGGTGGAGGCGGTTTGGCGGGGAGAGAGCAGCGGCTATCAAGCATAGCGATGGCGGAAGAGGCTCCAGCGGTGGATGTGAATATCGAGAATGGCAAGGAGCTGGCTGAGACATCACAGGAAGAGGTGTGCCCTGCGCTGCCTGGCTAGTGGAGGGCACAGCGAACGAGCGGCTCAGAAGGAAGCGCGCTATCACCTACGTGTTGCGCACGCGGCTGCATACCATCTTGCCCGGAAGTGAGCGCTTTGCTCCCTGCAGTAGAGGCGATATCGATCGAAGGGGAACATGGCGAGGTGGAGGCGGTTTGGCGGGGAGAGAGCAGCAGCTATCAAGCATAGCGATGGCGGAAGAGGTTCCAGCGGTGGATGTGGATATCGAGAATGGCAAGGAGCTGGCTGAGACATCACAAGAAGAGGTGTGCCCTGCGCTGCCTGGCTAGTGGAGGGCACAGCGAGCGAGCGGCTCAGAAGGAAGCGCGCTATCACCTATGTGTTGCGCACGCGGCTGCATACCATCTTGCCCGGAAGTGAGCGCTTTGCTCCCTGCAGTAGAGGCGATATCGATCGAAGGGGGACATGGCGAGGTGGAGGCGGTTTGGCGGGGAGAGAGCAGCAGCTACCAAGCATAGCGATGGCGGAAGAGGCTCCAGCGGTGGATGTGGATATCGAGAATGGCAAGGAGCTGGCTGAGACATCACAAGAAGAGGTGTGCCCTGCGCTGCCTGGCTAGTGGAGGGCACAGCGAGCGAGCGGCTCAGAGGGGAGCGCGCTATCACCTGTGCGTTGCTCAAATGTGCATTGCGACCTCGGTCGTAGATGGTGATATTCCAAGGCTAACATGCTGATGTGGAGGCGTTGGATTCTGTTGGGGTAGCAGCAGTCAACAAATGTGGTGGATTCGGAAACGTCGGACGTCGGCCTGATGATCGTGGAGTACATAAAGGAGGTAGAAGCGATGCCGCCAAGGCTCGCCAAGTTGCAGGTCGCGGTGTCTGATCTTCAGCACCCGGTGAGTCATCGCAGCGACGGAAGGGTTCCGCTCAGCTTTGACATCCATCACGTTGAATGACTTGGAACCGTTTTCCGGGCTCAAAGCTGTAAGAGCGGAAGCAATTCAAGCTCATCCTTGCTCTCGCATCCAGTCGCATGATGTTAAACCGGCGGACGGCATACTCCACACAGCGCGGCACACTCTTCTCAGTCCCCACACAGCCATGCGCACATATAGCACCGGCTGGGATACTCTCTGTCAATGGAGGGTCTCCGAACCCGGCAGTCCTACCCTGCGCCCCAAATGGATGTGCCATCCACCCTTGCTCGAGTTACTCCAGTAATAACTCTAGTGACACAGTAACCCAGATATCCAGTGACGCAGTAACCCAGATACCCAGTGACGCAATAACGTAGGTCAGACACATCCAAGATGAAACATCCGAAATTCGAGCTACACATCGCTTTTTTACTGAATGTTAATTTTTCACTTTGTGGTGAGCTTTTGGGTTGTCCCGTGAACTTGTTTCTGTTTGCGAGTGCCAAATCCGAGCATCTGAACCGAGCTGAGCAACCGAGCCGAGCATACTGCTCCTGCCATAGCTTCATGATTAACGTTTCATGTGATAACAGCCATATCTGCTGCCCTAAGTATTGGCACACTGCGTGATAACTGAGCTTGATCGAGAGTTTGCTTTTGGCACCTGAATTTAAGTAGTATCCTTTTCAATACCGGTGCATATGCATTTGTTTATCAACAGATACCTAAACCCTAAAACCCTGAAAGAAATGCTGGTGCCCATAAACAAGTCCTATGAAAGTCATTTTTTGAGTTGAAAAACTTCTTATTGAATCATTTACTGCATAATACCTGGTTATGCGTCGCATGATATCATATGGGTTTGCACTCAGGTGAGTCAACCTGTGGTTACTCGTATCAATATGTAACAGATTGGGGAAACGCTTGCCCGCGCAGGGTTTTGTGTGTTGGCCGGGAGCGCGTGTATAAGGCTCTCTCCTTCGTTATCACATTCTCAGCACACAGTGCCCGGTCATATCTCTTCAACTAACAGTGGAATTCATTGCTTTATCAAATATATGTCTTGTATTTAATCACATAAATTTCTAGTGGGTATGACTACAATAAGGTAACGATCTAACGAATAGCATTGTGTAAAAAGCAATTTTTATAAATCATGCCATTACTTTCAGGTAGTATTTATTTATTCGTGATTTTGCTTTGTAAAATGTGGATTTTTCCTGTCACCACGGAAATACGCAATCCTAGATAGGAATCGAGCGGTCACAATAGAATCTGATTTCAACAAATCTGTGTATCCATCGGCCAAGAGTGTCGAAAGGTGCATTCTATAAACTGGTAGGTGGTGACAGCTTGGGATATCTGTGACATTGTCCCAAGAAAACGAGGTTTGCCAGTTCATGAGCCAGCACTAAGTGCAGCATGCAAGATCTCTGCCTCATCATTGCTTTTAAAAAGTGACTCTGCGTTTGGTGAGTGTTTGGGAGGGCGGGCTGATCCGCATAGGGAGAAGCAAGCAGAATATATGACGAGGAGGCGTTGCCAAGCAGCATGTACGCTGACGAAGGAGCCCCTGCTGTCGAGATTGAGAAGCTTGAGAAGATAGATACGTTTCCACGAAATGAAGCAGTTTCAACGTACTTCAGATCTGCCAGTTTGAACCCTGAAGACGAAATGGAAGAGGTCCCATTCAGCCCTGCGAGTCACATTTCTGAGGTATTGGCCCCTTTTTCCAAAAATGCCGCTACGCAAATATTCAAGCACTAGAGGGTAAAACTCAGATGGCACACTTGTCCTTCGGATCAATTCAGCAAATGGAAATGCAGGCATGTGTCAGGATTTCTAAAAGCAACCCGCAGTATGTACATATCTCAACACAATGCCTAGAGAGAGTGCGCTGTGCAATTATGGCAGATCCTTGATGCACAGGTCATCGCGGCAGGCCGTGCAGGCTTGCTCCATCATATCGCAGAAGAGTCAAGCATAGAAGTAGGAGCTCGGTATGATAACAATGAGGATGGTGAGGGAGATGGTGGAAATCCGTTGCTTCAGATGGAGCCGCAAGGGGCTATCAGCAGCCCTCGGGCTTTGCAGTCTTTGCTGTCAGGTGAGGTGATTTAAGGATAGGGAAATGCCATCCTATTGCCTTTTCCTCTGTGGCGTATTTTCATCATTTGAGATGTGGCGCCCACGTTGTCCAGTTGCCCCGTGGATGCTGTCGTACATGTTGTATTGTAAGAAGTCACGTGAGTTTATACTGCAATCCTAATAATGAAGCTTACTTGTGTCAAGGCAAGGCACTTCCCAATGGTACCACATCCGTTTGGGTCATAATGCAGATCAGTAATGGAATATTGCCATCCAATGAATTCTGTGTTTAAAGGTGGTTCCATGTGGTATATGGCGATGGCAGGAAATGATATGGTGTCGCCTCGTGCCACAAATTCGCCTGGAGACTCTACTACTAATGTGGCATTATAGTTGGGCTTGCCTTTGCAAGGTGACGCCAGCGACTGATTAAAGCATTAGGACATGTCAGAAGGATCTTGAAAACATAATCACAACGGCGGAAATGAAAGGATAAAGCAAATCTCTGTCTATCGTTCCATGACAGGTCGTATTCGGTACCCAGCCTTTGGCACTATATGCATGCAACGTGGTTAAGTAAGAATAGTCTGGTACTGCGGTCATCGACAAACCTCATTACCCACGGTATGTTAAATACTTGTATACACATACTTTCTCGGTTGTATTAGTACCTTATGCAATGAAATGGGACAAATTTTGACCCCTGTGCAATTTGTGGCAAATGCATAGAAATGACTTTTGGGGACATAATGGCTTTTAAAGTGTCACTTTGTCGGTCTAATTTTTGTCACAACTCGAGTTATGAAGCACGTATATGCATGCAATGATGTAGGAACGTACAGAGATTTCAGCTTCTATTTATTTGTTATGCAAAGTGCACAGGGTCGAATAATTTTTTTGTCAAAGATCAAATCCCATTCTTAGTGCTTTTACAAATGTCGTTGGTCACCTGCTCGGGTTATACAACAAATTATATCCAGTTGGGCAGTGAGATTTTGAGAACTCTTGCCAAAAGTTAGGGTTTTACTTGCATGCTACTTTGTCGACTAACGTGCATGCATCCTGGGACATGTTGTAACCTGAATATCTATTGCGTCAAGTCACCTAATTAAATGGCACATCCTTAGATGGTCACGCCTTCGGGTTATTGGGGGGAGGGGGGGTGGCAGTATGCATGATGAAAGATGCACTACCTGTTGACATTTGGGGGACAATCCTAATTTGTCCGGACATTTGGGGAACAACTTAGGGTTACATATGTAACAACCACATGCTTCGATTTACATGTCCCAAGAAAGAGAGGGCTATGGTACCTTGCAGTCAAAATACACTTGAATATGTACTTGGCATTAGAGCTCCTGCAAAACACTTGCCGGCATAGACTTTTTAGGCGTGTACACGGTGACAGCGTGTCAGAGGGTATGTAGGTATGGCATTGAGTATATGAGTGCGCTGAGCGGTGCGCCTATGCAAGGCAATGCGATGGGCAGTGAAAATGAAGTATCGTATTACTATCTTGAACTATTTTGTACAGAATTGCCACAATGGTGATGTTAATGTTTTTCAATCAATCGCGTACTACAGTGTCATTGTTTATAATTATTACTAATAATGGTTAAGGAAACATGTCTGCGACAAAATGTGAAGAATAAATGCAGTGACATTGCATGCTAACGTGGGCAAGTATCTGGCAACGACCTGTTGAAGAGTCAACAGATAAGGTTGAGCCAACAATATATGACCCTGGCTGTGAAGATAATATTTTGGCATACATATAGGGCAATGCCAGTCTCCTCGTGGCAAATGTTTTAGTGGGGGGGGACAACATTTGAAATAGAGACTCCCAAGACATGAGTATGTGGTCGCACACGCGTATTTTGTTTGGTGCACCATCTGCGGTGCCACACACCATACATGGAATATTTGCTAGGTTTGCATTACTCAGCTTCGATCGGGATGATGTTTGTGTCGTTGTTGTCTTGGAGGGAAATGTGATGTGATGGGGTGATGGAGTGCTGGTTGTAGAATGTAGATGGATCACACCGTATATATATATATATATTGGTGTGTTTACACCGCCGCAACGTTTCATCATTGCAGTAGCTCATGATTGAGCATCGCATGTTGTTGCCGCGTCATGAGCGTTAAAGTATAAGCCTCTGAATGCTTGCTCTAATCGCAACCTATCTCGCCACTGGAAAAGACATTGGCCGCAGCAAATGAACGCACAGTTGCATGTCTTCCCGGGCACTAACTAAGACTTTGGTAGTGTTGATAAATTGTCAAAAAATGTATAGTTTAATTGTAAATTATCGTGTCAAAGTAGGTGTTTGATTCTGATAGTGGAACGCCCATGCGATGAATTGTTGTGCTATCACGCTTAGCCATACAGTAATCACTCACCGTTAAGGAATCTCGACGTTAAGGAACCAGCCAGCCGTTTGGGGGTACCCAAATTAATGAGAATAGTTATGGACTTTTTTAATATGGAATCACCCTTAAATAAGAAATATGGTGTTGGCTGCCTATCTTAAGGGGCATTTCATATATTAAGAAATCTAGGCTGGAAATTTGGGGATATTTCCGACGGTTGTGTCGACTTTGGAGGTGCGGGCTCTGGGAGGGCTGCATTCTTGTTGCAAGCGCTGGACTTGATGGCACTAAGAATGATAGCCTTCAGTTCTAAATAGTCTGATTCAGATATGATATCATCGACTAAGTCCTGCTTTAATGCTTTCAGCTGTGCACGGCTCTCAGGGTCCATTTTCTAGGTTTTTGAAATTTTTAAGAAATGTGGCCGGCTAGGTTAGAATGGCACGTGGATGGCTATGGAATGTGCTGGCTGGCTTAAGCGATCGCGGTCACACCTCTGACCTTTATCGTCTTGGCATGAAGTGAATTACCTTACCTACCTCTGACCTTTATAATCTTGGCATCAAGTAAATACCTCTGACCTTTATCGTCTTGGCATCAAGTAAATTACTTTACCTTACCTACAGTCTCTGACCTTTATCGTCTTGCCATCAGAGACCGTCGTGCGACCGAACGGCGATGCACCTCAACGGGCAAAAAATCGTATTTTTTTGACAATGATATTTTTATTTGTAAATTATGTAGTGTTGTGTGCAAGGGAGGACGTATTTTTTGAAATTTTATGCAGGAGGAGTACCGGAGGAGCCGACAGAGCCCAGCAGAGGCCGAGACAGCGCGCGGCCCGACACACTCGCCCGTCACCTTGCTGTCTTGGTTCAGCAAGAAGAGAGGCTAACTACAAACCCTCGTCTCCCTCCGCAGGACAACTCTCCCTCCACCCGTACACTCCTTTCTCAGCCTTCTACGAAGGTGAAGATGGTCTCCCTCATAAACGCGAACGCCAGGAAGATGCTCGAGGGCACCATCCCGGGGAGACAGCTGCATCAGGAGAGGGTGCAGGAAGAAGGACCGGGCTTATTCGAGAACATGCTGCAGGAACAGCAGGAGCTCCCGGGCAGCGAGCTCAGACAGGCGCTAGCCACCAGGCAAGGGAGGTCGCTGCATTGAGCACAACGCCCAACAAGGCAGTATTCTCCCTTCGCCGTCACGGTCCCCAGCCTGGGGGGGCCGGCATCGCCGTTTCAGGGGCCGAGCTGGGGGAACGGACAGGCCCAGACGACTGGAGGACGCTGTACGCCCATGCAGGTTCTATCCGGGCGGCGGTAGGCTCCCGCATCTGGGCCTGCCGCGTGAGGCTCGCGGCGACGTTCTGGGGAACGCGACAGGGGGCATACACCAGGCATCTAAGCATGGCAGCAGAGTCCGGAGCCCTCCCGCTGCGCAGGAGGTACCACAGGCAGCGACGCAGGTTTACGCTGGAGCAGACGGAGCCGCGGGCAACGCGACCGATGGGGACGTCGTGGACATCCTGGACCGTAGCCACCACGGCGGTTTCGTTCCTTGCCATCCTGCGGAGGCGCGGGGCCCTCCGCAGGAAGGCAGCAAGGTGGCCGGCGGCCACCCTGGTGGCGGTGGTCCGCTGGCGGGGCTTCGTTCGCAGGAGGGAAGCACTGGCGACATTGCCCAACTCGACACTGCAGGAGCTGGAGGCGGCGGCCACTATGGCAGACATCATACAGGGGTTGGGGCTCCAGTATTTTTGCAGGGAAGGAAACCTGGACGGGCTCAGCGCCGAGGTCCGGACCCTGCGAGGGGTTGTCGCCAGGCACCTCGACGTGGACCTGCGGAGAGGCCTCCCGGGGTCCTACCAGAAGAGGCTACTCGGGCTGGCAGGGGCGGCGAGCACCCCGTGGGGACGGGCCATCCGGTCCTCGCCTCAGCTCAAGAGCATCCTTTCGCAGGACTGGGCGCTGCAGTTCTCCCCAGACTACCATCTCGTACGTCTGGGGAGGTCCCTTCCACGGGGACACGTCCTCAGGGAGCAGGTGGTGCGACGCAGGTGGTTCACCGGGGGCAGCAGGTAGAGCTCCCCTGCGCGCTCGGCACACCGACCGAGGAGGACCTGGAATTCCAGCGGCAGCTCGACTGCCCCTTCAGGGGAGACACCAAGCGCGTCTTCCTGCACATCAGAGCGAAGGAGTCTGCCAGAGTGCACAGCCCTCCGCCTCCGGACATCGGGGCCGTGATCAGGGACCCGGAACTTCCGGCGTCCCTGAGGGACTGGCTGAGACTCTCTGGACTCTCTGGATAGACAGAACTACCCACTTGCAGTGGGCCTTACATTTAATAAATAGTTTCAGTGACCTCCCATTGTCTGCTGACTGGCAGGGAAAGACCCGCGGTAACATTTGTCAAAAACACTCCCGCATATCATATCGCGAGCTCGCATCAGAGAATAGGACGGAGCACGCCTACGGACTGGGAGTAAGACCGACCCCTAAGAGGGCCCGCGGAAGGGGGGCTGGGACGTGCATCCCCGGGACACGGGGAGCAGTCACCAGCTCCCTGCAGATCTTTCGAAATAGGTTCATCAGCATGGCGCGTATTAATGTAATTGGTTACAGTTGCCATAAGGCAATGCTCTGATATCCGTGCATCCGTGCATCTGTTTTCAGTTTGCGTTTATGTTTATCATTGGTCAACAAACCGATGGTTTTAAAGGCGGCGGGTTGTTTACGGTATTGCAGCACGTTACGGGCACCATAACGTGACGAAGTGTGCAAATACTGGACTGGTGATCTACAACATTATAACATTATGTGATACCATACGGTATGTGCGGTACAGTACTACGATATTGTGCACAATCGATACTGTCATATTACACGAAGTATACATATACGCACCGGTGCCTTATGATACAATATGCCTAGGCCCGAGGGCAGCAGGACATACGGTACGTTGGTGTACAGTGCTGCAATACACAATACCTTAGCATCGTATGCTGAACTGCTGAATATCATACTCGTTAGTATACGTTGCACAGTTTCGTGTCTGCTGCCGCTATGCTGCTGTGCATATATAATCAGGATCAACACACTGCACAAACTAGCATTCTGGTGTTCAACTGTCATTCTGTTGTGGGACCTGCTTCAATAGTGCAGGGTCCTGCACTTGCACCTCTACCACTTGGCTATTTCACATAGGGTGATCTTGCTGCATTTACATGTAGCATGGCACTGCCGTAATTCGTTTAGTATATGTAGAGTTTTGCCTTATTGTTCATCGTTTGTTTTACTGACCTGCTGGAGTCCAATTACTTAACTATTATTATGCTATAACATCGGTCGCGGCTAGAGTATTTTCTTGTTCATGCTTGTTTTCGGACATATCCATTTTCGATAAAAGAATTCATCATAATTACAATTGTAAATCAATAATCAAGACAGTATATAGGCCAATTTATATTCGTTGGTAACTAGGAAACCTGTTCTCTATTAAATACCAAGTAGTTTTGACTGCCATTCTGTACAGTGTCAGGTGTGAAACATAGGTGCTCCCTATTTTCTTCCGTAAACTGGCATAGCCTGCACATCCTGTTCATCACACCCCATGCACCATACCTGCGATGACCGCTATTGTTTCCTCAGGTTTTGGAGTGCTCGGCTCAGAATCGGCCGTAGTCACTGCAGGCACGGCAATAGAATCTGCCACAGTCTCCACCATTGTTGCTGAAGTTGGCCGTGTTTGATCTGCTTCCATTTCTTGCAGCTTGTCAGGATCAACGGCACTGCTGGCGTCCATCATGCTCTTAAAGAGCTCCACGCGGGCCTCCTCCGACTCGCGCAACAACTTATTTAGTGCATAGATCTCCGCACGCCGCCGGTCCTTATCGTTCACTGCCTTGAGCCGTTCCAGTCGTGTCCGTCGCCGGTTTTCCTCTTCCGCCATTACCTGTTCGCATTTCCACAGCAGTGCATCTAAAAATCATTACATTGCCAATCATGCAGTTCGACCTCAGAAACTCACCAAAATACTCTGCTTCAAGTATCCGCATTTCACCCAAAAACACCTAAAAAGCACCTAAAAACGTGGCTTTTCGTGCCGCGATCGGCAGATGCGCCTGCGTCCATGCGCATGCCGTGGTTTGCGTGGCACACAAGTGGCACATGCGCCCACTTCCCTGCTCATACAGCAGATATCCAACAGGAAGTGCGAGTGGCAAGCATCGGCGCTGCCGAGGCTGCGCCAAGCGCATCACCTGCGCCTGCTTCGCCTTGTCCGCAGCCTTCTTGAATTCCTCGATGCGCTGCGCAGCTTTCGCAATCTGCTCGTCCACACTCAGACCACGTTTCTCCTTTTGGATTTTTTTCACCGCCTGCTGCCATAGTTCTGCCCCAGCCTTGCCCCCCGCCGCAGCTTTCCCTCGGCTCCCCGGCTCCGATGAACTCCCCTTGGCACCTTCCCCACCCTTGGGGCCTTCTCCTCCTTTAGCTCCAATAGGGGGGCCTGGATTCTTGATAGCGCTCCCAGTCACCCCCGGCGCGTCGCAGGGGGCTCTGCTTCGCGTAGAAACAGCCCGTGGCTTGGACGTCGAGCCCGCCCGCCCAGAGCCCACGGTCGCCTTCACAACACCAACCTTCAAACCCGCGACCTGCGGTGTGGCATCCGCGTGTGAGGCTTGTTGGTTCTTGTGACTCCGCACGCCGCCGCCCGCTGAGCCGGTCTTCCCAGCATCCCCCTGTTGGCACTCAGTTGCCCACCCGCCCAGCCCGATCACTTGTTTCACCAGCGTGTCGCTGCCTTGACATTGTCCGAGAAAAACCCATATCGGAAATAGACGGATATACAAACCCTCGTGGCAACTTCCAGGTAGAAAGTCTGCAGCAGCAGAAACCTGAAGGCGGCCTGGCCGAGCTCAAGCTTGCCCTGACACTCCGCCCCCCTCGAAGCGCCGCAGAGGGGCTTGCCCTGACACTCCGCCCCCCTCGAAGCGCCGCAGAGGGGACTCACAGCTCGCCCTGACACTCCGCCCCCCTCGAAGCGCCGCAGAGGGGACTCACGGCTCGCCCTGACACTCCGCCCCCCTCGAAGCGCCGCAGCAGGTGGGGAGAAGGCTCACAGTGGTTCTGCACGCTTCGGTGCACCGAGCGTTGCTGAAGGGCTCCCGAAGCCCAAGTGCGGGGGGGGGAAGGGGCCCTCGCAGAGCGGACGAAAGCACTTTCGAAAGATTTGCTGCAGGGCTGTCGAAGCCTAGGCGACGAGGGGCGGTGCGGGTGGGGGCTCGCAGAGCACGCGATTGCAGGGACGGGAGGTATGACAGTGCCGATTCACTGTCGATGAAAACCGCAAGTTGTGCGAAACAAGGTCTGCAGGCTCTCGTTCAACTGTTCGAGCATTGGTGCGGCGCGTTCTTACCCTGCCGTGCGCCCCCAGCCGCCCCACGCTGTTGTCCTTGCGACCTTCCCTCAAGGGTTTAAGCGCCTGCGTTCCCGGCTTGTTGTCCAGGGACTTGCCCCGAGCCAGACCACCGCCGGGCTCGGCGAGCGGCTCTAAGGCGGGTCTCTTGCCCACTGGGAGAGCTGCTGGCCAGCGTGTTCCGGCGTGGTCCTTCCCCGCAAGGGTGCTCTCGGACGATGCTCGGGAAGGGTGGGGCTTTGCGGCGGGGTCGGGAACGTCGCCCTGCGCCCTGCGTGGCGCCAGGGAAGAGGTGCGGGAGATAGAGACGCCTGACTCAGCATCGCGGCACCGGGCAGCCCGCCTCGAGGGCAAGCCACGTGAGGTGGCTATCCCTCCTGTGCAAACGAGGAGTGTGTCCTTCGGGGCAGAAGAGACTGAGAGACGGAGAGTGCGAAAATATCCACGTGAGTATGGTCTGGATGGAGGGAGTCAACAGCAAACTGTTCAGCCACAAGCATGCTTGTAGGCATTCCGAAGCCTTAAGTGTCGGTAACGAGAATTTGCGGGACGCATACTCAAGTGGTTCCAGATGGCCGGAAAATGGGTTCTGTCCGTCACAAGGGCAACAACACGCAGGGCCCTCCGGCTCCCGCAGGCAGCCCCACACAGTACACAACTTCCTGCCACACCGAGGAGCTCTGCCAATAGCGCAAGTTACCAACCTGAGATCCTGCGCGAGTTCTGATGTTGACTTTGTAGGAGAGCAGCAGCCTTTAAGGCCGGCGGCCGGCGAACCGCGAGTGGATGCTTGATCGGGGCGTCTTGGTGAGGGGCTCTGAAACACTAGTGGGACATTTGCCTTGGAATTCGACTCGACCAAAGGCTTAACGGCTGACTTGCTCCAACCGGGGTTGCTAGAGGGGAGCAGGGGTCTGCCGCGGTTGCTTTTGTTCCCCCCTGTCTCCAGCTTCGTCCCGCACAGCAGCACGCCCAGCCCTTCCACCTCCGCCATACCCGACTGCTGCCGAGGGTGTGAGGCCCAAGAGACCGGGGAACGCCGCAGACTAAGCGGCGAATCTAGTGTTCGCGACTACAAGCCGAGAAAGACTGTTGTATTCTTGCCGCGTCCTCTGCTGACCGAGCAGATTATAAGCTTTTGACTTAGGCGACGACGGGAATTTAACAACGAGGCACGCCATATGAGAGCGTTCCGCGCCGTCTAAACATTTTAGAACATGTTGTGATCTCCTGGGGGTGCTAACGTTCTATGGGTGTTAAAATTTGGACCGGCATGATAATCAATCGTTTCCGTGTGGCTTCACTGTGAAGGTGAGCTGGCTATTGCCGCCCAGAGCCATTCGGTGGGCATCCGTGACTCCAGAATCATGACTGGCGATGGTGTTCATTTTTCGAGGCTGAGGTTGAGGTATTTGAAAAGACCAAACTGTTGAATAAAATTAGGCAGTTATGCATCTGCAGCGGCATCGAAACAAAAGTTCCAAACTCGCTCAATCACTGTATCAGACGAGAGGTAATACGTATTTCTACATGCAGCGAAGGTTAGGTCAAGGTCAAGGGTGCAAATCTTTGCAGTTTGACGTGAGATTTTAGATGAACTCACGTCAGTTCTGACGAGAGGCAGACGAGAGCCGAGAGGGAGTTCGATCCCATCTGGTCACTCACTGGTGCAGAACCGAGAACCCCGGCAAGCGGCAACAACTACAACAGTGATACTGTTGATCCTGCGGATTCCCCGTAAATCGGATGACCGCCCAGTCACCTTGTCCGATCCGCTCCCGTTGGGTAGGAATGGCGAGAAAAAGAGCGGAAAGTAAGGCGAAGCAACAAGGCAGCACTCCAGCGTCAGATCGGAGCCTGAGTTGGAGAACCCATTTTTAAGGGTGGGCGGGCAGGGAAGAAAAATTGCGTTAGGAAACGAAGAAGAAAGACGCAGCAATCGTCAGCAGGTAGGAAAAGTGAAGTATTTTCACCAATTTCCGACTTAAGAGCGACACTCTGCGACACTTGGACTACGAAGCTGGAGGTGAACCGCCACTTCGCGATTCTTCATTTCCGCGATCCGAGGAGTGAGATCGGACGATCCGTCTCCTGAATGACGGTCATCACTGATGACGGAAGGAAAGTCGGCGATCAACAGTGATACTGTTGATCCTGCGGATTCCCCGTAAATCGGATGACCGCCCAGTCACCTTGTCCGATCCGCTCCCGTTGGGTAGGAATGGCGAGAAAAAGAGCGGAAAGTAAGGCGAAGCAACAAGGCACCACTCCAGCGTCGCCTCTCCGCCAACACTCACAACCCCCGCCTCTTGACGCCTTTTCACCCCAACTCTCAAACTCGAGCCAACAGAAATTAATAATCAAATTACTCATACAAATACCCGCACGAATGATTGTGCCGCATTCAGCTCCATGTATTCTTTCGTCGAGACTTTCTCTACCTGCCTTGAGGATGACATTCCCAAGACTTGCCACACTTTCATATAATGTCTAGCAATCCTCTCTGTTTTCCAATACGCCTGTCCCATAACCTGCTGCAGGTCGGCTCCTTCAAGGAAAAGTTCAATTGCTCCCGCTGTCCGAATGCTGAAGAATGTTTCCCCATTGAACAGCCCCGCTTTTTGCAACCAGCATTTGAGGTCTGAATTCATCTGCTTCCTGGAAATCGGACTATTTTCCACTTTGCCAGACCTGACTGGTCTGAACAAGAATCCTTGTGCAAGGTTCAGACCCAAAATTTTCATCACTTGGAGGTAGTCCTCCAACGCTGAGATGGGGCATTTAGATTTATCAGGGAGTCTTTTGATTCCGAAAACGTGTTCATCGCCCGAACGGAGTGTCTTCCCCCACTGGTAGTTGAAGAGAAAACCGGAGTTATCGGGAAATCTTATGATCCCTTCCACCCTTGTGGCGCCCAGCTCCGCCGGTCTCTTCAGAGCGTATAAGTCCATCAGGATCATTGCCTTACATCTAAGAGTGATGAACAAAAGTATCCAATCTTGTGTCGAGGCAAAACCAGCTGCCTCTGCGTTCATGTGAATCACTAGCTTGTCGATCGTACAACTGAAAAGTGGTGTTGCCTGATTTGGGGTGATTCTTGCTTGCAACTGTTCATTCCTGGTCATCGTTTCATAGACCTTAACCACCCTACCTGTGCACGGGTTGTCCGACCCGCCCCTTCCGAAATCCTGGAAGGCACTAGAGAGTCTGCCGATAAGGGAATTCACCGAACTTGCGGCTTGCCTGACTGGGCAACTACATCTTCCCAGTTGAGGGCACGTGGCCGAATGAACGTTAGTCTTACCGAACTGTTCCAAGTAAATAAGATACCATAAGATGTGTTGCGCTGTACACGAATCCAATGATTCTGGTGGGGTCATGCAAGCCAGGAATTCCCCGAGGGCCCGCAAATTTCGGAGTTTGGCCGATTGGTACACATCCCTGGCCCTTGCTTCCTGAAGCTCCTTCGTTCTTAGATGTATGGCGGCCCAGTCAGGGGATTTTCTCAACAGGCTCTTGCCACCACCCTGTATCCTCAAAATTTTCCCCTTCCCCAAAAGTTACAGGCGTTCAACAATTTATTTTCCAGGGTAAACGGATTACTATGGGAGGCTTATTAATATATCACATGAATTTTGTGTTTTTGGAATACGAAGTGTTTCTAAGAAAATCGAATCTCAAAATCCAGACTGCCCACGGGAGTGGGCCTGCTTCTGACCATCTTCCATTTCTAAGTTGTTGGAAACAGACCTCTCCTACTTCAGCGATTCTGAACTTTTGTTTGCACAGCTTATTGTACGTAGTCCACCAGAACCCATCTGGAGAGAAACCATCCCACTGTGGAGCAACCACAGAGGCTGACGCTTTCTGTTCTCTAAGATACATCAGGAACGGTCCCATTAATGCAAAAGGCGGATTAGCATAACAGTTCAGTCCAGCTAGTGGATAGGCAAAGACATTGGTGCCACAAGCTTCTTTCTCTGGCAGCCTTGAGCAAAATCGCATTTTGGGACATCCCCGAACATTAGCCGTTGTTGCGAAGCAGTCGATGTTGTGCCGTCCAAACATCATGTTCAACAGAGGAGAGAACCGTGGCATTAATGAATAATGAGACTCTTCATCCGGGACTACAATAGTTCCATCAGGTCCCCTTGAAAAGGAAACCACCTTCAGCTCCAAGTTGTTATCCGCGACAAATCTATAGAGCTTTTCTGCCAAGTCCTTGCATGCTTTCGCGCCCAGGTTAGACGAGAGGATTCTCGATGAATCCCAGATATTTTTATCCAAGATTATGTCCCAGCGTTGCGGGACCCGTTCTACTGGGATTTTGAACAAGGCTTCAGAAATCAAAATTGACTGATCCACCGACGAGCAGGTTCTCAAATCTCGATAGCACGAAATTTCATCTTGGAATTCCCCTGCTCTGATTGATGCCGTGACTTTTGTACCATCGACGTTTGTATCCACGAGTATCGAGCAGTGGGCCTGCTTCCTGAATGCGGACACCTTAATCGGCGACGGCTGAAAGAGTTGACCCAAGTAGAGTTTGAAATGCCTCATCTGCTTACTGTTCAGGAAAAAACTTTTTCTGCAGAATTCGTGCCTCTTTGCCAGGAAGGCATACAGCCTCCTGCATGCAATAAGGATGCCCGGGGCTGCGATTGACATTGAAACCAACTTTCCTGCCACTCTTTCCAGGTCCCTGGCCGAAATACTTGACGAAGCTCGCAGGTCCGTTGCCAGGCTCAAGAACTTATCCCATTTTTTCTGCGGGATGAAGAATTCCTGCTTCGCAAGGTCAATACCAATGCCTAGCCAGGTGATGGTCAAGGACGGAATGAACTCCGTCTTCTCCAGATGAATAAAATATCCTGCCGCCGTCATGCATGACGAGACAACGAACGCCGAGATTTTGGCTCTTTCATGTTTCGTAAGAGTTGAAGCTCCCACTGGGGCCGGCCCCCCGGCATTATCATCAATGTAGTATAAATATGGTATCCCCAGCCGCCGGATGAATCCCGCGAATTCTCCCGCGAAGGCGCTATAAATGACCGGCGCTAGCTTCCATCCAAAATTGAGAACTGTATAGACGTAATAAACGCCATCCCACAGGAAACCCATGTACTGTTGCGACTCCTCTGTAAGCATCACATGGAAGAATCCGTTCGCTTGGTCCATAATAAATGCCGGATCCCCCACCTCTAGGATTTGTGGAAGCATTGTCACCGACTCGTAGGTAAACGGAATATCCTTACACCAAAGGTTAAGGAATCTTGCATCGTTGATCTTTCTTGGTTTGGGTGGCTCCACTCCTACCGGCATAACAAGATGCGGGGGAGAGCATTCCCCTTCTTTGCCCCAGACTCTTATCGCTCCCCACCTGAGCTCGTCCTGTATCTTCCCGGAGATCCAGGGGATCAAATGATCTGGGATCGCATGATTCTTGAACTGCATCCTCGGGGGTGTTCTTGAGTCGAAACGAGCCCCTTCGTAAGTGCCTGAAAAGTGTTGGAAGAAATCCAAGATGGAGACTCCATTCTTTGCCCATTCTTTGACCAGCAATCCCATCTCTGATGATGTTACCACCGTGTCCCAGAACTGGGTACACTCATGGATAGTTCCCACCCGGAACTCCCCCGGATCCCTAGCTGGTGCGGAAAGGGGGTCCGGGACCAAATTACCACTGAGGGCAGCAATTACTGAAGGGGCCAAGGTGTCCCGCCCTTGGGCTTCACATGGCCCTAAGGACTGTTGCCTGTCCATCACTTCCCGGGCACTGTCGAATCCTTTTACTGCCATGGTAATAAATGCAAGCGGGGCTCTCACACTTGTCGTAGCCGGCATGCCAGAATCCAGTGCGAAGTTGGCCAGGCTGTCAGCCAGTTTATTGTGGTCCCGTGCCACATGCTTGAAATTGAAAACACAATCCGGGCGCAAGGCCATGTGAGCTTTCCCAACGATACGAGTAGTCTCTCCAAGTCTTTTGCGATAACGTTACGGGAGCCCGAGAATGCTGACACCACCAGCTCCGAGTCCCCAACAATTGTTGCTGTGGTCAAGTTCCATTCTATTGCTCTTTGGATTGCAATCACGGCCCCCACGAATTCTGCATAATTATTCGTCTTGGATCCAAGGCGCCCGTAGTCCCGGGTCCACTATTGACCTTGTTCTGAGCAGAGTGCCACCCCGAACGAGGCTTGCCTCAAATCCGGCGATGCGTTAAAGCGGCATGCACCATCGAAGAAAAGCAATCCCTTCCGTGGGGCTGAGTTTGGCTCGTGTCCCTGTTCGAGACAACAACCACACCAGAGCACTCTTCCTTCAGGAGAAATGCTCCTCGAAAATCGCACCCCGGTCTCTACCGGGCCCCAATCTTGTGGAAAGGGATGGACGATTTTCGAGCCTGGCCACTTCCGGTGTGCTACTCGTGTAGAGTAACCCACCCGTTGTGGTCAGTACTCTAACCGTCCAACATCCCCATGTTAAAGGGAGGCTTCTATGACGGACGGGACCAGGTGGTCCGTGCAGGCAAGGTAATTGGCATTAATTGCCTGTATCCGCGAAGCACTCCAACTTGAGATATGCATCCCAAAGTCCGAAACCCAGTGTTCCGAAGCTGATCCCGAAATCTAACGTAGAGCAAAAAAGCAAATCCAATTATCGAAATCCAGGATCCCGAAGGCTGAAATCTGAAAATTTAACGTAGAGCAAAATCAGCGAAATCGAAATTTCGAAAATCTAACGTAGAGCAAAAAAACAAATCCAAAATTCGAAAAACCAGCATCCCGAATTTGAAATCTGAAAATCTAACGTAGAGCAAAATCAGCCAAATCGAAATTTCGAAATCTAACGTAGAGCAAAAATACCAAATCCAAAATTCGAAAAATCCAGCATCCCGAATTTGAAATCTGAAAATCTAACGTAGAGCAAAATCAGCCAAATCGACATTTCGAAAATCTAACGTAGAGCAAATTCACAAAAATGCAAAATTAACTTATCAAGCAAATCCATATCACATACAACAATGCATTTCAATTTGGTATTTAAACCTGGAATCTGATGTTACAAGGTAAGACAGGCATCCTGGCCCGCTCCCAAATATTGATACACTATATACATATTATACAGACCAGCATTCTGGCAACTTTTGACGATTTCTAAACAGGCTCCCTCTGAGGAGGTGGTGGCAACTGAGGCAACTGGTTTTGGTTATTCCTATTGTCATTCTTATTTCGTTTGTCCACCCAAGTCACATTGATGGATCCATCCTTGTTCAACGCATAAGGGGACTTGCAGTCCCGCAGCATATGTGACCCCTGGCATTTTGGACATTTGGCATTACCATCTGCAGGGGCTCCCGGTTTTGCAGTAACATGCTTAGTGGCTCCTGATAACGAGGCCTTCTTGGATTGGGTTTTAATGAACATCTGCAATTCTGACTCGTGCGTATCATCCTTCTCACACTCTGGAACTGTAGCCCTTATTTGTTGATGTGCAAACAGGGCAATGTGATTGTCCGGCAAGGACGCATCCCTAGTACCTCCTGCCAACTCCCTCTCGATGAGAGTGGCAAGGGAATACAAGGACTGAGGAGTCTCCGGCTCCCTCGAACTAGCTCCCGGCAAACCAAAAGCAGCTGCCACCTTTCGCATCAGCTTCGGTATCTCCGGCACCGATTTCCCCGGGGTCAGGCACCAGTCCAACAGCTCGCTTCTCAATCGGTGTGCTTTCAACCAGTTGGAGACCCCCTTGGTCTCCTCTTGCATGGATCTTTGGAGCACCGAGTCCACGTACGCCTGAATGTCGAATCCCGGCGTCATCGATGATGCCAATCCCAAAGGAGCCTGCTCCCTCATGCCACCATCCATCTTCATTTACTTGAGTTTGAGGAAACACTCACATATCGTCCTTTGCCTCGATACAAACATGCATAATAATGTGTTACAACAGTAACATCTTCTCGCCCCCACTCTGACAATGCACGTAATGCAATAATCATAAGGGGTCATAATCTGAGGCAATCACATCACCCTCCCTAATCATTAATTCCAGCATCAGCTTGTCACGAGCATGCAATTTTTTCATCGATCGGATCAAAGAAATTTTCATACCTATCCTCACATCGAACAAAGCAATCATAGTCATCATAAATGCAATACTTATTGTCCAACATTACAGGAACTATTTCGTCATAATTAGAGCAACTTCATCATCATGATAACAGCAATAATTTCAATCCTATTTTCAGCAATCCTCACAGCAATTCAAGTTGTAACATAACAAATTCATATTTTCAATATAAACAAATTCATATTTTCAAATAGCATTCATCTCAATTGCAGCAATTATTTATCATCATAACAACAGCAAACAATTTTGATCCTAATCACAACAATTAATGCCAAATTTTTGAAACAATGCAACAATCAGGAAATTACAACTCTCATGCAAGACTGCCCTCAGAAAAATAATACAACTATATCTACCACAGATATGTGAATCTGTCCTCCCCATATGGGAGTTCATCCACAATCAGCACAGATCTACACAATGGACATCTGACTACTTTTCTATAGGTCATGGTGAAAACAGCATGTATTGCTGCTGGCTGGACCAAGCTGGTCAAATGGTACATTTCATTCAGGCCATCGAAACAGGCTACATGATAGTGGTGATTGCATGCAGTTGACACACACGGCATCTCTCCTAGCAGGCTGGCTAGGCAAATGGCACAATCATCTCCCACCGTTGGGGCAGTCAGAGTTCTTGTGAGCACCACTTCATCATCAGCCTCCCGAGCCTGCAATATCAACCAATTTTTGTCAAGAAGGCCCATAACCAGGAGCTTACATCCGACCAGATATTTTGGAACCAATTGTCCACATAAACAACCCCCACGGGGTACAATGTCCCTCCAAGAGGAGACACCTCACAGATTGAGGATTTCAAACAACAAAAAACCCCCACGGGGTACATACTCTTCCAAGAAGAGCCTCACTCAGTGTGAGGATAACCAAGTTCTTGTTGTCCCCACGGGACACAAGCAGCATTTTAAATTCAAACTTTTTAAAGCAAGTCAAAACTTTTTAAATTGGCAGGCTACAAACAGCAGCATAAAAGTTTACAAGAACCAAATTTCACCACCTAGGAAGCGCCCACAAGCCCAGGCACTGCGCTCCTAGATTACTGCAAGGGCCCTAACTAATTACTCTTTGTGACACGAGGACGGGGACCGGACTATTCTAAAAGAGGGGAAGAAATTCCTAACTAGTGAAACGGGTTGAACAGGCTGATTAAGTTTGTATCAAACTACAGGGAAGGAGAAGGCCCTAGCAAATTAAACCGAAACGAATTCAAATTTCTAAAGGAAAAGGAGAGGGCAAGCAGGAGCGCTCGGGCTAGCTACCTGGGCTGGTTGCAGAGGTTCTTGTGCTTGGCTTGCGGGGGGGTCGAGGCCAGAGAAAAGACCTTGCTCCGCATTCGGGTCCGTGTGCGGGCCGAACCCCGGCGGGTACGTCGGGTTCTGCGCGGCTCCCGGCCGGACGTACAACGGGGACGGGGGCCGTCGGGGGCCCGTGCCCTCGGTGACCGGGACAACTGGAGGCGTTTGGTGTCCCGATTCCCGGGACACCAAGTCAGTCGGGACGTCCCCCATTGGCGGGGGGACCGGCCCCCCCGCGTTCAGATCAGTACGCGGGGTCAAAGTCACAGGTGTAGCCATATCCCCCGTCGGGGGCGTACGTGACCTCTCCAGCACCTCGCGGAAGCTCTCCAAATTCCGAACCATAGTTGCTCTGGACTGGTTGTTCGACACCTCCAGACCAGGGACCTTGGCACAGATCTTCCGAAGGTGCTCGGTCTTAAAGATTGAGGGGTTCAGAAGTAATTCCTTGCTAGGCAGCACGAAGAAGTTAAGTCCAGTAAAGGCGTTCACCGTCAGGTCGGGAATAGTCAGCCTTTCCTCCGTCGCGTGGTGGACTTCATCGCGGGACGCCTGCGGACGGAGAGGGAGGCTGGCCCCCCCCGCAACATCCTCCGCCAAGGACGTTCTCTGCAGCACATTTCTTGCCGGAGGAGGAGAGTCGGCGCGTCCAGGGGCAGCTTGGTCGCCAAACGACAATTCCTGCAACAAGGACGGTCCGGACGGCGACTCCGGCGTTTCAACATTCTCTCGGGACCACCTTTCCCCCGCGTCGACCACCTCGTCACCGTCTTCAGATTCATTAAGACCCAACGAGCGAAAGATTGCGGGCTCCTCCCGCGGAGGGGAGACCCGCAGAGCCGCGGTCGCTGCATTAAACGCGGACGACATAACGTTGGGCACGGAATTCTCATCAAGCAGACGGGGCCGTGCGCTGCGGGAGGCGCGGGTCGCCCTCCGCAAATCAGAACTAGTAGCGATTGCTGCGGAAACCATGATTGTAAGAAGAAAACTTGCGTTAGGAAACGGAGAAGAAAGACGCAGCAATCGTCAGCAGGTAGGAAAAGTGAAGTATTTTCACCAATTTCCGACTTAAGAGCGACACTCTGCGACACTTGGACTACGAAGCTGGAGGTGAACCGCCACTTCGCGATTCTTCATTTCCGCGATCCGAGGAGTGAGATCGGACGATCCGTCTCCTGAATGACGGTCATCACTGATGACGGAAGGAAAGTCGGCGATCAACAGCGACACAACAGCCCCCCGCCCCGCCCTTCGCTTGACCATCTCGATCGAGTCGTTCGCGGCGTCGAATGTGAAAAACGACGTGGCGGTAGCGGTATGCCGCCGGCTATAGAATACACCGCTATCGTCATGAACTTTCGAATATATATAGATATAAAATTTGAAAGTGATCCGACGAATATATGCACCTGCGGTGCGAAAAGCTCGTTACCTGCCGAACTCGCACCGAAAGCTCAACTGATGGAGGGCACGCAAATAACCAATCCTTTCGTTGTTACAATCGCATGTTAGGAAGGAGCTCCGAGTGAAAGGGGCTTTTGAAGAGTTCGGGTTTAATTTCTTGAATACATTGGAAATATATGCGTATAATACATAACATAGTATCCTTTCACAGCGGCACATCAGCCCCAGAAACCGTTGTGTAAACACTCCGAGGTTCCGAGGTGCACTGTTTTTTGGCAAAGCACTTCAACAACGAATCTCTCTCCCTTCTCCCTCTCTCTCGTGCGTGTTCTGTTTTGATTTTGAGAGCGCACTCTAATTTACAATAATGGCAGCTATGTTTCACCCGGAGGATAGCTCGCCCCACTCGTTGGCCTTCGAGAAGGTTGAGTGCATCCTACCCACACGCCCCCTGTTAATATAAGCTGGTCTCACTTGCTGAGCATCGTTTCCGAAAGGCTTTGTGAAGCACTGGAGTAGCAAATGATAATAGTAATAACTTCATCATCTTCATGCGGTTTGTTATGTACAGGTGGACCATATGACGAAGGCCAAGTTTTTGGGTAATCTAAAGGTACGTAGAGGGTTGAAGTGTGCTACATCATTTCCAAAGTCTCCTGTACTCCTCGAAACCTGGTGCCAACACTCTTGCCTTCGGCACTAATGACCTTGATTTGAATCGCAGAAAGGGTTCCAAGAAGCCGATGTGGATTCTGATAACCAACTTGTCCTCGACGAGCTGGTTAATATGGACCCTGCGCTGTATGAAACTCTCGGCTTCAAGAATGCGTCAGCTCTGATGGACACCTTTGACACTAACGGTGTGTAGCATATCATACCTCAAGTCTCGCGCATCTTGGTTGCAATCATATTCTAGCCGACACACACGCAAACACCGTCTCGCACACCTTGTGTACCAAGTTCTTTCAGCCGTTTAGGAGGAATTCAACCGAGCTCTCTCGCTTCATGAAGAGAGGACACTGAAGTCTTGAAGTTAACTTTTTACCAGTTTTACGTTTGCATATGCAGGCGATAGAACTTTGGATCAGTATGAACAGCAAGATTTGCTTCGCAACTTCATTCCAGCTCTCAAGAAGGTTCGAAACGACCAAGCACGCCGCGATAACTCATTACTTAGCGTGCACGGCCAGGACTTGTTGCCTCGGATGCTCTTTTGCACTGAAATTCACTGCCCATAATTCACATGTCATGTATTTATATGCATTTTTTTATACACTGCGCTAGGTTGCGTGACACACCATATTTCGTGGTGTCCTCAAGTATAACGCACAATCAGAGACTTGAGATAGGCGCGAATGTATCATTCTTCATTTCCATTTCCAAGAAAATATCTGGAATGCTGTCGCGGTGCACCGACTGCACACTTGACAACGTCAAAGCAACTCGTCGCCGTTTCACTCGATCCCGCACGCGTGTCAAATAGTTTTAGCAAGAGCAAACCATGTTCCGTTCACCGCATCGGGATGAACACTGTGCTGTCGGAATCTCTTGAACAGTTTCTGTGACCAGTTTTAATTTCCCCACATACCAGTCGCTGAAACTGGCGGAAGTGCTAACTACTGAAAGTGTAACACGTGGCAGGATATGAACAGCTTAGCGGCTCCCGGGGAGAGGGCCGATTTCTGCGGAATTGCAGAGCTTAGGTAGGATTCCCGACAATCGCCTTCCGAGAATCAAGTCGTTATCAAACCGTATGGCTGTTCAAGCCTTGCGCAAGTGAGGGGATTACCGGGCTTTTCTCTGCTTCGCATAGACCCGCATTCTATTTTCGACCTGCGAGTCTCAATACTGAGCAAGGCGTAAGCAAAGCCGCAGGCCGTCCCATGGCACCACACAAGCAGAGCCGGCCACCCTGCCCCGACAACAGTTGTGAACCAGAACTGTGCAAGCACAGTCGGTGAACGCCGCGATTACGGTTGAGAATGCTAACGCTCACAGTGCAGAAGCAGATATTGTTTAACCGACTGCGAGGTTGTTTTCGCAGGGCAAGTGTCGACGATTTCAAACAAATAGTTCAGCAGTATGAAAAGAAGCAGCACACCCAACACGTACGTGTGTCCGCTTCCTTGTTTTGCTGTGCTGTTCGATCGATGTTTTGGGTCCTAAGTTGCTCAAGCATAACTTGGTTTTTGAGTTGCCAAGTTGTGCCAGCCCCGAGAGCCCTCTGGGAAGTCGTGCTCGTGCACAGAAACGTGTACCCGAGACGCTTGGGGCACTTCACAATAGGAAATTGTCGGGGGCCCCATAGTGAATATGGACGGGAGTGGTGTAAACAGACCAAGGTTCAACGTGATAGGTTCTCTGAGAGTACTTTGGCAGAACAAAACCGGCACCATGAGGACTGGTAGGTCAAAACTCCCTCTGCCCTTGCACTCTACTGGGCTCACGGAGGGGAAAGTTTGAAGGGACGTGGCACAAGAGAATATGTATATATATATTTATATATATATGATTGCATCAAGGAAGAGTTTTGAGCGAGTTTGTCACGCCAACAGAAAATTTAATCGAGGGAACACAGGCAGAATGGTGAGGGTCTCTGATATGACGAGAGAAGCGATATTTAATGGAATATACAGATAGTATGAAACAAGAGGTAAGGCTTTCGATGAGAGCAGTTTGAGGAACTCTGTTACGATACGAGGAAATGCCTGGAAGCTGTTTCACGGCAAGCGCCTTCACAGGCCTTGCCTTCCGCTTGGACCTCCCTGCTTGACTCAACGCCTCAACCTGAGGCGCTCCGTTTCATTGCAGGGCACAGGAGTTTCTGGCGTTTGAGCAAGCTTTCGACGCTAAGGAGGCGCGCATCCTAGCGATATACAAATTCAAACTAGTGAAGATGCTGAAGGATGCACACGCTGGCACACTCACCAAAAAAGGCGAACAGCTCAAACCCAAGATGCCGCCTCACGTGCTGGAGAAGCAAAAACGACTAGTCTATTTTTCAAAAGCTCGAGACTACGATAAACACGCCATGACGGAGGCGGGCATATTGCAAAAAGAGCTCCGCAGGCATGAGGAACAGGCTGATGCAGAGCACGAGGTGCACAAAAAGGTGACAGAAAGTGCCCACGCATATGAGTCGCACAGCTTATGTGCTTCAATGTAAAACCTGTTTTCGTGTATGAAGTCGCTTGTCTTAGGAAGTGTTCCTTGCGTTTCTTCCACCTCAGAATTTGCTCGTTTCCCCCTGTACTTTTCAACGCATTATCCCCGCTGCAGTATCTGTCTGAGGAGCCGCAACAACTCTGCAGGAACACATTAAGCGCGAGATACAGAAACTGTTCAATGAAAGAGACGTTGAAATCAGAAAAATTCAGCGAATGCGCTGCGACATCCGCTCCAAGCTGAAAACCTATCACGGGGTAAGTTGCGAAGAGTGCCTCGTTCTTCAGTGCCTAGAGCGAGACCTAGAGCCGCTTCGAGGCTCGCAGTATCTTGTGAGACCTGTGTAACTCTTGCCCATCAAACCACACCTTTTCCGCCTCTTTCACAATGATACTGCCTTCACAAGTGTATGATCCAACTCCCTGAATCGATACCACGTAGCTGGATAGTTCTCTTGATTCACCTTCGCACCCGAGTCACTGCTTTGTACAAGTACACTCACCTATGAAATGCATGCTTGTTGACCTGACTGAACACTGTGTGCTCTATCGAAATTATTCGTCTGCAGAAATCCTCTGACATTCTGGCACGGCGCCACAAAAACTATAACGACAAGTTAAATCATGATCGCAAAATCTCAGCTCAGGTAAGAAGTGCCTATCTGCTTCCTATAATTTCTTTCCTAGCACCACGTTGTTAAATACAGAGATGGAGCAGGCCACTTTTGGACTCACCAAAACCAGTACAAGAGACTTGGCTAACTCTGTTCCATACCTGAAGGCCTGGTTTTGACGGTTGTGCAACAGCCCGACGTCTTATTCGGGATAAATCCAAAACGTGCTCTGCCAATCGTGCACGTGAACAAAGAATCGGTGGTAGATATCAGCAAGGGCTTTGCCAAGAGACACACCACCGTACTGCCACCTGTCAGCTACACCATCAATTCAGCTCCTCCTGGTTCTGTTTTCCACTCCACTGAGGTAAGGCAGATCTTTCCTGCGGTTAGGGAGCGTTCTACTTATTTGATCCTTTCCCTGATGCACTGTCTATCAACGGCTTGACTTTTTTTCTTCCATATTGCGTATTGCAGGAACTTACACAGCCAATGGGGCTCTTCACTAAGCCACCACCATCGACAACGAAAAGTTGGACAAGCTGGGGTGAGCGTGCTGGTACTGGTCTGTTGCATCGTTCCTTCGAGCAGTGAGGTCTTGTCTGGGTGGTCATTTGGCCCAACTATGTAAGAAAACTTGAGCAAGACAATTCAGGGCTGTGAAATTCAAACGTTCAGCAAGGTTGAACGTTTCCCTCAACTAATTCTTCCTCAGCGGATACCTGTTCCCTGATGTGCTTTTGATTGATCAGAACTGTTCAAGTATGAAATATGGTGTCACTCACTCTTCCTTAAGAATAGTGACTGAATTTTAGATTTTGAAATTAATTATAACTTACCAGCAATGAGCATAAGAAGACACATAGGCTCTTGGTGCAGATTTCCTCTCTGTCTGTGACAATAATTGGCAAGGCTGGTACTGCTGCGCTGCCCACCTGATACAACCTACCAGATTCGCACGATGATCCATGCAACTATCGAGGCCCCTCATGAGTTGCGGTTCTCCTCAGAAAGACTGATTACCCGTGCGCAATGAAATCTTAATCTTGAGAGATTCCTAAATACTGCGGGTGATTTTTATACATTTATGTGAAAACTTTCGAAAATCATACAATGTGTCTTTCATTGTATGTTACAATGCCACTACAATTCGCGTTTTCAAAAGTTGCATGTAAATAATTACTTTTCGAGGACACTGGAGTGACCAGGTGGTGGTGTGTCCCCTGCCCTAACTTGGTTCTAGCAATGCGATCTTTCAATAAGGCGCATTGTTTACCGAACGTCACGCAAGACGCTCACCGGTGACAACAGTCCCCGTGAGTGCCGGTGAGCTTTTGTGGGCGATTTCACTAATCGGAAATGATTCAGACGGTTGTGCTCGCGAAATCGAAGATATTCAGAATCGTGAGGATAGGAAACGCTCAAAATTATGTTTACAGAATCACATCGTTGCAAATCGATTCTGCCGAAAGTATCGCGGATGTCCGCCTTTTCCAGTGAACTCCATGGACCCCTCGAATATTTTCCAGAAATATGGTCCCAGGCTCCTGGTTGATTTTCTGACGCTTTGTGATGAGCTCCTGCGAGCGTCCTGGAGCTCCTGAGGTTTTCAGAGCTCCAGTCTCGACCAACGATGACCTTCACTAGTTACGGTCGCAAAAAAACGACATGGCTAACGTTAAATCCATGTCATGTCAGCAGAAGCCGCTAATCCTATCGCAATGTATACCATCAGGCACCGATTGGAGGCTTACATATTTCAGGATGTACAAAATGAAAAGAAGGTTAGAATGTTGAAGACAGGATGTTGACTAATACTATGTGCTAATTACGGCTATTACACTAGGTCGGTTGTTTGAAAGTCAAAAGTTAAGAATGAACAAACTCAGCACAGACAAGCTGGTGTAAAGCAGATCAAGGCATAATTAGATGTCATTCCTGACACAATCTTTATTCTGCACTGTCCGATCTCAGTATAATCTCGTCAGAATAATCCTACGGCACTAGGTCCAGAGTGGAGCTTTACGGAATACGGTGAATACGAATACGGTCCTCGAAATTTTCGTATTTCGCATTTACGGCGTATTTACGGCAAATACGGTGAAAATACGGCGAAAATTCAAAATAGTGGGCCTTGCATTGTGTTGAGATTCAGCCAATATATGAGATTATTTTCAGCTTATAGATCAATATTTGACCCGAATTCCTTATACGTATACCTCATATACCCAGATACCTTTCGCGTGACCCGAATTCCTGTTCACATGTACACTATTTGTCCCGGGGAGGGGAGGGGGGGAGGTTATATAGAATTCATAATGAATTCCCGCCCGATCATAATTAGATCTCATAGGTCGAAGCTCATGTCGGCATGTGTCGATTCCAGATCTCTTATGTATATTCCGATTCGTTCTTGTGGTACAAATAGTAGATTTGATGTTATGAGCCGCCTATCATACTATGATTTCACTGTATGACCAATCACTCGTGCGTCAGTATGACGTGCTCCGGGCACACAATGCACCGCTTCGATTATTCAGAAGCACCAGACCGTCTGCGTCTGGCATGATGCTCATCAAGTAATGCGACTAAAAGATATCTTCGCTACAGCAGTGTACTGGGGCAAAAGTAATAGATGTTATCTGTACCTTACAATTATTAACCGTTTAAATAAATCGATAGAGGTTATCCATTTAATACCAAAATTAGCCAAGCCACACGTTAATTTCAAGCAAGACGTACGCATGTAAGTTTATGGAGGGATACCTACATGGCAAACTGAAACTAAAGCCTAAAAAGGCAGAGGGCATTGTCTTCTAGCCAGGAAAATAAGCACGCAGCAAACAGTGGAAAACAACGAGGTTCAAAAAATGTACACTACACCTACACACCTACGCAGAAAGTTGGGCAGCAGGGAAAACTCCCCAAGACTCCTAAATACCAGAAATAGTATGGACAGCATTCTTTCCAGGAAATGGAACGGCAGCAGACTAAGATGAACAGTAAATTTGAAACAACGTTCTCGTTTACCAAGGGCTGTTCCTGGTAAAAAAGAGCTTTTCTCTGAATCCAGCTGTCGGCATTAGTAAGCAGTGTCTTGTAAACTAGGAAACACTGAGTTCAACACCGTACAGAATGATCACTTTTAAAACAATCATATGAAAGCAGGTCCGGAAACACTCTACTGTGGGTGCACCAGAATCATGAGCAGCAAATCATGAATAGGTCACGCGAGCCTGAAAAGTTTTTACAAATGAGTCGATATATGACGGCCAAAAACAACTAAAAAACCATCCCCTGGAGGGGGCGTGTCATCTGGAACCTCGGGCAAACTACGGCCACGAAGACGAACGACACACAACTCGCAGAAGCATCTTCTCCGCGTGGAAAGACGCATTGACCAATGCAAAACATCAGACCGAGCCCTTGAGTGTTGAGGATTCCTCGCGTTGGGCACAGCAACTGTCCAGAACATTTCAACTAGGTTTTTTTAGCAACTTTAGAAAACAACCGGAGGAAAGGTAAAACCGAAGACCATAACTTGCAGAAACGTCCAGAAGACGGAACTACACTACGGTACTAGTCGGAAGCGGAAAGGGGTCGTGTGGTTGTCCTATAAGTGATTTCCTGAGTAGCGGCAACCGTGGGAATAAAATGGTTCGGCCAATAACCTATTGGCGAGAGTACAGGACTGGGGGAGTCCCGTTCGAGCTCAGGAAAACCCTGATATCCGGATCTAGCTTGTAAGGCACTGCTAATCTGATGGCAGACGCAGGAAATATTTTGAGCTCGCACGGAGACCTCACCATCGCTCTGGCCCAGCAAAATGAACTCGTCTGAAATAGGCTTAACCTGTTGCGATCAAGGGCAATATTCCTTCATGCAAAGGTTACTTTGCGATACGGAAAACAAATAACTAAACTCTGTCATATCAGTCGAGGGCGAGGCAACCATATTCACAAGCGCAACGAGCAATACGCGCACCGCTATTTCAAACTTGTCAATACGTGGGGCAGAATGTTGGAAGAGGAACCAGTGCGTGCAACATTATCATTTACTGATTCTAAATGTCACTAAGGTTACAGAGTATGGAAGCACTCTAGGCCTTAATGGCAAACTTGCGCATGGGGAAATAGTTATCCTTCTTGGTCTGCTTCTCGGTTTTCAGAGCCGCATCGCTCTTAGACAACCTGCGGCGAATGGCACGGGTCTTCTTTGCGCGAAGATCCAAAGGCAAATACTTCTTTCCCTCGAAAGCCTTCTTAAGCTCAGCCCTCTGGGTTTGGCTGATGACAGTCAGCACTTGAGCGATACACAGCCTCACGACCTTGATCTTGGACAGCTTGTTGGATGCACCACCGGTGACCTTGGCCACACGAAGGGCTGCAAGCTCAGTCTTGAGCTCGTTAAGCTGGCTCATGAGCTCAGACTTGCTCTTGCCACGGAGCTGGTACACTTTCAAGCGAGCCATCTTTATAAGATATCGCAACGCTTAACCGCCGCCGAAAAAATGTGAAAAGGAAAGTGTATTACTTCTTTCCGAGTATTATAGCAACCCTTTCTCCGGCTGCGCGCATGGATGCAGTCGTAGTCGATAGTGTCACATGACAGCCGCAGGGATTGAGTCTGTATGCCAGCAAATCGAAGGGATTGAGCTTTAATCTAACGGACAACAAGGATGATATGCCGAATACCAATACCGATAATTATGTATTATCCTGATATGCCGATATGTTTATATGCCGATTTATGCCGATATGTCAACTGCATCACTTCGATAGTCGCGAGTCGGTGTCATTGTCATGTCACCATGACTAGCGATAGCGATATCGATAGCGATAGCGATAGCGATAGCGATAGCGATAGCGATAGCGATAGCGATAGCGATAGCGATAGCGTCACAGGACTCGGACCAGACTCACCGCTATCGCTACCGGTGTCACACGACAGTATCGAGAATCAGTATCGAGTGGGTGCGGGTGTTAGGTGTAGAGCCAGTGTCACCAGTGACACGAGTAGTAAAGTATTGACTTTCCCCCTTGCCTTCGCTTGCGTCTTGCATGTTTTCTGATCGATACTGTACGAGGAATGTCGTGTGCTGATGCTGCGTTCGATTCCTTCAATCCCTGCACGTTTGACACTTTCTTGTTTGAGCGGAAAGCTTAATATCTGGTGATCACAGCGACGATCACCTCAGGAGACCTCACCAACTCCAAGGCACTCCCTATTGGCTCGTGTGTACGACGCGCGAAGCTGATAAACTGCGAGAGATTATTGGTACAATCATTGTGTTCTGAAAAGGGTCGCGGCGATCTCACCTTTCGGATTCAACTTCGTGCGAAAATAGTTGCGCTTGTATGTCCGTCGCTCTTTGTCGGGAGACTCGAGGTAGACGAGAAAAAGAGATTCCGCTGCAATATCCGAATTTTAAAGATACGGATACGTTGTAGGCACAACAGATAAGTTGGGTAATCCACTATGGGGATAAAGGAAGACGCTGGAGTCCAGGCTGCCAGGGAAGGCAAGTGGGAGGAAGTGAAAGAATTATTAAAAGAGGACGAAATCGACGTGGACGACGCCGACAAGGATGGTCTCACCGTACTTATGGTTGCCTGTTTACAGGGCAAGCTAGATATTGTGAAGTATTTGGTGGAAAGTGCTGAAGCTGACTTGGACGAAATTGATAGGTATGTTCGACAAATCCCGTTTCATTCTTCGTGCTTACGCCTGGCCGTTGCATTCTTCGCACCTGTGCGTGCTGCCTTCTTGGTATTAACGTTGCCCTCCGCGTTGGTTGTGTATCACAGCTATGGACTATCTGCGGTTTTGGCCGCAGCGAAGGCCGGCAAGTGGGATGTGGTTAAGTACCTGGCAGAAAAGGGAGCGGACTTATCAGTTGACGGTGAAGAAGCGGACACTGCTTTTCTACTCGCTGCGAAGGCCGGAGAGTGGGAAGTCGTGAAATACTTGGTAGACAAGACTGACGCCGACTTCGACGACGTCGATTCAAAAGGTTTATGCACAAGCCCTCGCGTTTCTCCCGCTGGCTGTGTTGCCACGTGCGCGGCTTCTCGCTTCAGCGCGAAAACGGACGTTCACAGTGGTCACAACCGTACGTTCTCTATTCGCTTACAAATGAGCCCGACTGCACCTTGCTGTCTTGCAAGTGTGTGCAGTACTCCCTTGCAGTGGGCCGGCCAAAAGGCGAGCGCGCCCAGTCCACGTCAGGGCCTGCATACTGAATTCTAACTTTGGACTGCTTGTGGCCACTGTGCGCTGCTTTTAACACCTCTGTGTGTTTTTCACGCAGGAAACACAGCGATGTCCATTGCAACTAGTCAGGGAGAATGGGAAGCTGTTGCTTTTCTGCTTGACAGAGGCGCCGACGCGGAGGAGGGTGTGATGAAAGAGAAGTCGGCTCCTCTGCTTATCGCAGCGCAGCAGGGCGAATGGGACGCCGTGAAAAAGCTGGCCGAAAAAGGCGCGGATGTTGGCGCCACGGACGAGCTGGTATGTCCTCCTCTTACCTTCTTCTCGATGCACTGTAGCTTGCGCGTCACCGCGCCGCACTTTAGGTGACCGCAACCCAGTTGTCAGACAAATGCGCTCGTTTCCCCATCCTTTGATATGTAGCTCTAGATTTCAGTAGGAGACTTTTGAATCCCTTGGGCTTGGGCACGTGACCCATAGAATAACCTGTGAGACGTGTGTCGCAAGAAGAAGCTGCTTCAAGAGGGCCTCAAGTAAAGAGTAAGTTCCAGCGTCCGCACTACTGCGGAGGGCAATTGGGTGAAGCGCTGCGTGGGTTTACCCGACCCTTCGTGGACGGCTAGCGGGCATTGCTGAGGCGGAGTGTTACCGTGGACATCCCTTATGCCATATGAGTTTGTCGAACGAAATGGAGGATCAGTAGGATGGCAGGTCCTTGGGGATGTGCACGGCGGTACTACTTGCAGATCGCCTTAGGTGGTGCCACCTGTATTTGGTGAACGCGCCTACAAGGCTGGCTCCTCACTTCTCACGCTGCTGAGGCCCTTGAACGACTTCAGGGTGACACCGTCATCTTGGCCGCGGCACGCAAGAGCAAGTGGGACGTGGTGAGAGCTCTTATCCGTAACGATGCCGACGTGGACGACGCCGGCAAGGATGGGCGCACCGTGCTAATGCTTGCTGCTTTGGAGGGAGACCTGGAGGCTGTGCGCCTTTTGACTAAGTGCCTCCCCCCCTTCGCACTGCCCTCTCAGTCCCTTTTGGATTCCGATCTGGATAACTTTTGCTTTCTGACCAACGGCCTGCTATCACCCCCCCTCTTGCCCCCCGCACTGCCTGTCAAGCCCCCACTGTGGAGAGCGGTCTGGAGGCCATTCCCCCCCTCCCCACCCCGCACGGCCTGTCAAGCCCTCACTGTGGAAAGCAGCATGGAGGTTCTGCGCTTCCCGACTCCTCCCGCCAGCCCCTCACTCCCTTTCAGTCGCCCGCATAACATGGCCTGAACTTGCGGCTCCCTTGCACGCCATATCAAGCCCCCTGGTGCCCGTATGAGATGGTCCTCAACTTGTGGCCCCCTCGCACTCCCTTTCAAACCCCTGGTGCCCTATGAGGTGGTCCTCAACTTGTGGCCCCCTCGCACTCCCTTTCAAACCCCCTGGTGCCCTATGAGGTGGCCCTCAAATTGCGGCTCCGACACTTGGCACTGCCTGTCAACGTGCTACTTCGGTCCAAAATCGTGTCTTCAGCATGCTTTCCTTGAATAACCGCTGGGAACGTGTATGAGTATGCACGCAAGCTTGTGGCGCAGTGACTTTGGGGCTGCCCTCTGCCAGGTGTTGTCCACCAGCCTGCACCGACTTCACATGAAATATGATCCGCGCGCAAGGATGGCATGCAAGTGCTCGTGCTGTTCTAATAGGAGAGCAGTGCATTGCGAGAAGCTATTTCATCTGGTTGCACCGTGTATGATCACGTCCAATGACTTGCGGGCTGGGGGGACACTTCAGGGAGGAGGCGGATGCGGACGAGACAGACAACTGTGGATGGACAGCGCTGATGCATGCGTCAGGCTCGGGACACGTGGAAGTTGCAAAGTACCTCATAAAGGCGGAGGCGGAGGTGGATGAGGCTGCAGACAATGGGACAACGGCCTTGATGCTAGCTGCTGCAGGTGACTTTCTCTCGAAGCCGATCCAAATCAAAAGGGCAGTTCGTGGCACTAGTCGTCAAGTTGTCGGCCGGGGCTGTTGGAACAGGCTTCAGTGACACACTGCTCTGAATGACCCCGCGGGCGTCTTTACCAGGACTTGACGCCGTCAGCCCATCCTGCAATATGATGCCATCAGCCCCACCCTGTCATCTGGGCCCATCCGCCCCATCGTCTCATAATTGTATTGAACCTGGTGTAAGTTATTGCTGTGCACATTTCAACTATAGGTGGACATTTGGAGATTGTGAAGAGCCTGGTGGCCGCGGATGCTGAGATTGACGAGGTCGACTCCGGCAAGCAGTCGGCTTTGATGTATGCTGCGATACATGGCCAGTTAGAAGTGATCCGGTTTCTCGTGAGCAAGAGGGCGCGCATACTGCTCGCTGACAAGGTGGCCACTCATTGTTGCCCGTCTTCAGATATATCTTGTGTATTCCCACCAAACTTCCATGGTCGAGTTTGGCCTTGCTCACTGTCCATGGCATACTTGCCTTAGCTTTCGAAAGATATAGTATATGCAGTGCACTAGATCAGTCACTATGCTTCATGCCTTGGCAAGCATACCCGGTGGTTCACTTATTTTTCTGTAATCTTGTGCCGGCATATGCACAGTGAGTAAGTGACGCAGAATATGTGGATGCACCTCCAGGAAGGTAAAACAGCAGCCGCGCTAGCATCCATCAACAAACATAAGATGGTGTTCAGCTATCTGGACACACGGGAGAAGAGTGCCCTATTGAAGAAGAAAAAGGGAACCACAAAGAGGCGCAAAAGTCTCACCAGTGCGAGAAAGCCTGCAACCGGCAAGTCCACAGCCCCATCAGCCGCCACAAAGGAGGCTGCACCAGTAAGTGCAGTAGCCGACGATGATGACGAGGACTCCTCTGAAGACTTCTCTGATGATGACGAACCTTAGGTTTGATATGCTCATGCTGTGCGCAAAACACTCTTTCTATGTCCCTCAATCCTTCAGATGGAGTTCCAAGGCAGTCATTATGTGCTTGGACTATGAAATGTATTTATCTGCGGTGGAACATAATGCATGCTCACAAAGCATTCGTTCTGGCCTCCCTTGACGCTTACTTATCTACAGCGCCTTCAGCTGTTTGACTCCTGTAAGCTGCATATTGTATATTTTTTTTGTATTGTTGGTCATGGGTGATAGGGTTGCAATGGCTGTTAGTATGCCCTGTTGCAGTGCACTCTCTCATTTCGTTATGACTGCGAATTGTTGCTAAGGTTGACTAGAAATTTTGTCACCATTTGATTAAGCTAGTGTGCAAAGTTCATGTCCATTTGAATGGTTATGTGTATACTTAGGCGACTTTCATGTTCATGAATACATATCGAGCGGCTATGATTTCCACAAATTGAATCCATCAGGAGGTTACTCGAAGCGAAATTTCATCTTGGAAGCACGATGCCTTATTGTGACGATGTAAGCGTTTTTAAAGCTTCTCACTTGCACACGATAAGCACCTTACTAACTCGTGTTGTTGAGATGCTATTGACACCGGCACGCACGCGGGGTGTTTGGAGGTTTTTAGGAGAATTAAACGATTTCCTTTTGGGATATGTACACCCAAAAGGGCATGCAAAAACGCAAGTCGTCAGCATGGTCACATATGGTTTGTAAGGCATATCTCGCAAGTACGGGCAAATCGGGCCGTACACCCTTGTGCCGTTTGCGATGGAGTCTTTTGGAGGTTTGGGGAAATCGGCGGGGACTTCGACAGTTGTGTATAGCGCAGGCAAGACCGATTGTTTCAGGAGGAGGATTATGCAACATGGAGCACGCGGAGCTTTTCGACCGATTGGTTACAGCGGATGGTGGTTGCCTTGCACGGCTCGCAGGGCTATACGGAATTGCTTGCAGGGCTAGTCATGATTATCAGGATGGGTGAACGTTGGGAATCTGCATGATGCTTATCTATAGGTGGTAGTTTCGTTGGCATTTGGATGCGTTTGTGTGTTTGATGTGCCTTTGACCTTTCAATTGTGAGATGCGAACCTTACAATAAAATTTCTGATACCTCTTGATATATCGCAAGTTGAAACATTAATCCCCTGTGCGGTTGCCTCCATATGTGTCGTTGGTTGATGAGAATTTTGCGGGACCTGCTATCTTTGCGGAGTATATTGGCGTTTTTCATGGAATTTTATGGCAAGCAGTCGCTATATGTGTTTACTTTCAATAGTTTGGGAGATGGTAGCGCGTCTGGGGGTCTACCCTGGCGGGATCATCCCCGGCGGTCTTAGCTGGGCATGCTACTTTAGCTACGAGTACGTAATCGCTCGTATAGACTTAAGCTTATTCCAAACTGTTGCCAGATACTCTAGACGCCTCAACGTCTTGGAATCTTGCAGTGCGCTCCTTCCAAGGTGCGCAATCCGATTCCAACTTCACTCAAAATTGTGTGTGTGTGTGTGTTTTCATTTCACCGCGACTGACTGATTCTAATGTGCATTCTCCAGCGAGGTGCGGTGCGCAACACAATTCTGGGATGCTGGCGTGATGCTGCCGCAATCAAAGTATATCTGGGATTCTGGTGTGATCTGTGATGCTGGAAGGTGAAGCATATACGGATGCACTGCTTGATTGTCTTTCAGCATAGATCTCCGTGGCGCTTGTATATCCCCCCCATTCACCGTCGCGTATACTTGCAGTCGGAATGGTTTGTTTTAGGTAATATGTGCATAAAGGGCCCCTTGATCGTGCAGTGCCATGCGATTTATATCGTGTGGTTGCTACCATCGGGAAATTCCATAGTACTGTGTTACGGATAGTCTTGTTCATGAGAAAGTGCTGTGTTCTCGTGCTGATTCGTATATATGGGTATTGTGCATCCTAGATCCGTAGAGTTACCCGATAAATAGCTGAAACTATATATCTAACATTACTCGGGACCTTTGGCCCGGTTTCGGAAGGGCTGACTTTCGGATCGTGTTTCGAAACCCATCCCTTTGTCCACTGGTTCGTATGACCGCTTCCGAATATTTTCTGCCAACTGGGCCTTACTGACTCCACGTAATTTGCCTACATTACACCAAAAACTTGTCCCTCCCGTGAGATGAAACCTTTTCGGACGGTCCACAAGTATCCTAGGAGCTAGGACCAAATTTTGCATATGATGGCTTGCAATCATACGAAAAACGACATGCAAGTGTTTCCCCGCCCTACTGTCCCATTTTACACCTGCCGGCTTGCAATCATACGAAAAACGCAAGAACATAGCACATATGCAAACACCGACGCATATCGATAACAAGCGAGGGACTAAATTGCTTTATACGTACATTTACGTACCAGAAAAAAAGAAAAAACCACGCCCGTCGGGCGTATGAGTAATTAATTTCCCCGGCCCTACTCTGGGCCGGACCGCCACAAGTGGCGGTCTTTAAGGGACAATTTACACTGGGTGGTTTTCATCTGTTTCATCCTCTTGCTTTTCTTGTCTGAGTCTTCTGTATAGCTGGTAGGTGATGTGTGCGTAGTTCACTGTCAGGTCGTGTATCCTTTGTAGTGCCTGCGTGGCCTCTTTTCTATTGAGTCCAAGTTGCTCGAGTATGTCTTGGTTGTGTTTGTACACCGTGCCTGTCCTGCCCACTGCGAAGACATGGAGTTTGGCACGGAATCCGTGTCTACGTAGCAGTTGTAGCAGTGGTCCGTATTTCATGTATTTTCCCAAGAGCTTGGGTCCCCATTTTTCGTCGTCGGTGTGGGCCACCTCAACGAGGTGTAGTTTTTTGACTCTTGCTGGTGCTTCCTGTTGTGTGCATTCCCACCCGTCCTCTAGGTCTTCCAGGCCCTCTATCATGACTATGTCTACAAAGCTCGGTATGGTGTCGGGTCCGTCATTTCTGCCTGGGTTGTCCTTTCCGTCATGTCGGCATTGCCCTCTGGTGAGTATGTAATTTGGGAGTACTCTTGGCTTAACCCCCGGGTCCCTCTTTTTTCCGGTGTATAGGCGAGGACTTTGCACCCTCCTTTCCTATGGTGGTCAAGTATGTGTTTCAGATCGTCCGCGTGGGCGTCTGCCCTGTCCGAGAACATTCCTCGCATTTGTGGGTTGTTGCATCCCCCTAGGGCGTGCCCTACTCTCATGAGGAAGCCTTTCGCGTAATCCACCCCTTTGTGTCCACATTCTTCCAGGGTGCAATTCCCGCTCCCTCCGGCTGAGTTTTTCGCCGTCTCGTAGTCTTGTGCTGGCAGTATCCTCAGTCTACATTTGAGTATTGTTTTTCGTGCCGCATAGGTGGCTCGTTTCCAGAAGCCGTTCGCTATTTTGTGCAGTGGTTTGTCTCCCTTGAGGTGCCCCATTGTTTTGTTCAGCCAGTTCTCGGTGGCCTTGCCCTCTTTGACCAGGGGGGCATTCCTGTTTTTCATTTTGTTGTGTGTCATGTCGTGCTTTCGTTGGTTCCATCTTGTTCTGGGCATCGGGTCCTCCATCATCGCATGGACTCTGGACTCCTCCGTGACCCTGTCGTGGTGAACGTGTCTTTCATTTGCCAGCTCCCCTTGAGGCGCTTCCTGCTGTTCAATGAATTCATTGAGCATTCCAAAGATTTCCTCATCGTTCTGTTCCTCTTGGGGCATCTCCAGTCTCTCTGCGAGCTCGTTGAGCTCTTCAAATATCTCTTCCCCTTCAGAGGGTTGGGGTGGTGCCTCTGCGGGTTTGGGGTTGCTTCCTTGGGTGTGGTTCGTTCTGCCCTCTGTTTCCCAGTGTTCTTGTTGCTCCCGCATTTCCTGCATAAGGAGTATCTCCTCTTCCTCTCTCTGTTCCATCATGGCCTTTATTAGCCTGTCTTCTTCTTCTCGGGTCTGGTCGGCCCGTTGCTGCCGGTTGGGCATTGGGTCCCGTATTATCGCTTGTTCCTCTTCAGTTTGTTGTGCTTGGTCATGGTGCGCCTCCCACCTGAAAATGTGCTCTTTTTCAGTTGGTGGGTCCAGGTTGTGGGTTCTCCCTGGAGCTCGGTCATTTTTGCTGAGAGTCTGTTGTTTCCCTGGGCTTGCCGTTCACGGAGTAGTGTAGTTACGTATTTTTGTACCGCGAGCTTTCCTTTTAATTCTTTGCTGTCCGTGTCCCCGTCCGGTACCATGGGTTTGACTTTTATTGTTTCGTCATTATCCCATGCTTCCGTGAGGGTCCCCGTGGTGCAGGCTTGCTTGGCTGCCTCGTCGGCTTTTCGTTTCCCGTACATTTACGTACCACTAATAAATTTGTCTAGGAGTTCAGAGTACTCGTCGCTAAGACTAGCGTCGAATTCGGCTCGTAACCCGTATCCGCCATGGAGTTGGAAAAGGTTAATTCCTTTTCTTTCCGAGGCGGTGCTAAGTTACCAGCTGTTTTCACCGCAGTTTAACTTGAAAAAACAAGAGCCATTGCACCCTCGCATCAGCGAACCAAGAGGATGGTGCTTGTGGTGGGGTTCGCCGCATGAATCCGCCTATGAAGTAGGCGCGAACATGACACAAAACTCGATGGCTTGATCTGAGATGAACGGCCAGACGAGGTCGGCCAGATGGCCAGTTGTTGCAGCGAAAATAAAATTATTTTTCCCATGCCAGCGCTCGTAGGGGGCAGCGAACACGTCGGAAATTCAGGCGTTTTCGCTTTCCCGCTTGCCACCATCTTCTCGCACCAAATAGTAGTGGTCCCCCTCCAAGGCGTTCGAGGGCTTGATCTCCTTGATAAAATGGGGAAATCAGCTGGTCAGAAGTAGCCAGGGGGTCCACAACCTTTTTGCGTTCAATGCTGTTTTCCTTGAACTTCTTGGCAAGCGCCTTCAAATCTTTGACTAATGGCTTTGCCAAAGGCGTGCCATAGTTGGAAGGGTTTCGAGAAGATTTGAACAGCAAGTGAGTGGCCCGATCTGAAACTGGAATGCCGGGGTGCTGAAAGCGTACGAACGCCCGAAAATTAGCCTCTCCTATTTTCTGGTTGGCGTAGTGAGTTTTGCGATGGCGAAGCGATGTCTTTCGCACGCTTGCACACGCGTTGCACGTCGAAACTTGATGCGCGGGATCCCTATGCTTTTGGATGCAGTTGTTGCGCAACTTAAATTTGGCGATATGCCAGAGTTCCTTTTTATTTTCAATTGGATTTTCTTGTTGCGCCTTTCCCATCTTTGCGAAATATATATTGTTAGGGTAAAACTATGCTCCCCAAAGCACGCATGTGTAAAACGGGACAGTAGGGGAAACAGTGTTTCCACAGTAGGATTCCACTGTTTTTATATTGTCCCATTTTACCAGGGAACATATCAAACTTTTATGTCGTACGGCCAACACTCAAAATTTCCATCGGCCAAGTTTCGGTGACGGCCATCTCGGCCAAAATCTAAAAATGCCCGCCGCAGGCGCAAAAATTTAATTTTAAGTATGACAATATCATAAAAATCGCACAATTTCGGGGAAATTTTTAAAATTTTACATAATTCGTCTCGGCCAACAAGCAAAAGCACCCTCGACCAAACCTCGGCCACAGCCTTCATCGTACGGCCACAGACCGGCCATAGGAGGTTGATATGTTCCCTGCATTTTACACCTGCCACACAGGTGTAAAATGGGACAGTAGGGGACGGTATATGGTCTGGTCAACATTCGAGTGTCATCGTCACGCATTCGCGCTAGCGACATACGAATTCGTCGCTGCGACAATGACCGAGCGCTTTCAGCCGACGATGACGGGACAAATGGGGCAATCCCCGACTTCAGGTACCATGTCACAATCGCAATATATTATGATCGCGTCTTTATAATTGGTCGCCATTCCAAGTTTCCAGTCAAAACGTTCCATGGTGGCAGACATCCGTATCTTTCCCCCAATTCAGCGTTTCACATGAAAACATTTGCAGGTTTCGGGGGCTTCCCAAACCCTTTTCGGAGGGTTCCGAAACCCATACAAATATTGTTTTGGCTCCCGAAAGTGAGAACCGGTTAGAGTATTCATGCCTAATTTTGCCAGCTTATTGGGCTCGTCGAGACCTTTGATTTGATACCTCATATGCTGAATGGCTACTGCCCCGAGCTTGGGTCCTATCACAAGGACCCACGCATAATGCTCGTACCAAGCATAATAATTGAATATAGTTATAGTTTGACCGCTTTCGTCGAGTATTTATGAGCCCAATTAATTTATTTTTAAGTGAGAATGCATAGTGATTGCATTTATGTCCTTGGTTGCGGCGGTTACTTTGGATATGTGTTTCCCCTCAAAAATAATTAAAATGGCGGGTCCTTTCACAAGGACCCATTTTTTATTTGCTTGCTCGAAGGTGCTATGAAAATTGCAGGACCTATGTTATCAAGTTCTCGAGCTGCTCTTTCTGCAGTGTCTTGTCAAAACTTTCATCCGAGGTCATCTTGACCCTCAAAATATCGGTTGAAGCAGCAAAAATGGCCCAACTTAAAAATTACACTAAATCGACTGCCCAAAATGTCGCCTTTCGTCTTGTATGACTGTGCATATGCACCATGTTATGGTCCATTCTGGGTATATAGAGGGCTTAAAAAATACGTTAGTGTGTATATATGAAGACTGCAATGCGGCGATAGCTTGCAGGCGTCATGTGCGCAGTCAATGTCACATCTCCGACATTGTTCCATGCCAAAATTAGCCCATATATTTCCTAATATTTGCCTAGGAAATGGCGGGATATGTGGATTGTGACACCTATAACGGCGTGAAATGGGATGCCACCGGGCACAAACATCCACCGATCATCGGCCATGGTATGTGCCACCAATATTGCATAGCGTCGGCGCCGTGTGCTTCAAAATTCCGTTTGTGAAAAAATCAAGAGCTACATACCTCGTTTTCAAACATTTGAAAAACTACAACGTTGAAAATTTCAGGGTTACTAGCAGTTATGCTACCAATAGACGCACGCCACATCAGATATATGCCAAGCAGCCATAGGATAAGTTAGTTTGGGTCATAATTAGTCTACCTTATTGGTGGTTGCCTCAATTTATCTCAAGAAGATGCTTTAAAAAAAATCGTGAAAAAGTGGTCCTTGTGAAAGGACCCAACGCAATTTGGGTCCTATGATAAGGACCCCGGGGCAGTAGCCATGAATACTCCCACCGGATTCACTTTCGGCAACATAAACACACTCGCGTAACCTTCCGAAAGCGGTTTCGGAAGGTTCCCAAACCAAAAAAAGGGGTTTCAAAAGGTAGCTCCCGAAGTGGGGCTTCCGAAACCGGTTCAAAGGTCCCGAGTAAGCCCGAATATCAGCTTTCCTGATAAAAACCAACATGCTTTAGAAGTACGTAGGGTAATGGTCTTCTTGCAAAATCGATACCCGACAGATCTAGCGGTATGAACTGTAGACGGGACATGCCCACCCAATTTCGTAATTGACTAAATAACTAGATAACCAAACAACTTTGTGCGAATTTTGGTAGTGTCGCACGCATTGCCTTATGCATCTTACGATCTGTTCGCTAGCTATGTATCAAGCTCTTAACCTGTTAACCGGTAACGCCGTTTGCAGCCAAAAACGCATGATTTGCATGGGAAGCTGGTATATTTATAGGGTTCATTAGCATGCAACAAGGACTAGACATGCTTTCGACACCTATCCCACCTACAAAATGAGCTATTGTATGGATGTATATACCACATATATCGTGAGATATATCAAATATATACACAAAAGTTTCCTTTTTTTTGGGCAATTAGCATCACACAACAACGCGTTCTTGTCGTTTAACACCTAAAGGGCGATATTTCATACTGTATGGCTGATATTCACACCCTTGTGGTTTGAGCTCACTAAAAGGGGCATAACTTTCGCGTAACTCTTCCATTTAAGCCCATCTTGAAGTATGTTTGAGATGGGCGTTATGCCTACTTGTGCATGGCTTGGACGTTTGTCGCTCAATCGATCGACGAAGGATGTGCGACATGATGGTTGGGAAGCCATGGCCCAGTTGACAAATCACCTGCTTTTGCTCTTGCGTGTCGCGGCTCGCGGGTCATAAGCCGATATTCGGGAAGAGGGCGGCATGCATATGTGTCAGTCATGTGTTGAGCAAAAAGTGCTCACATATCGTTGTATATGGCTTCTTCATGAAAAAGAAACAACAACAAAACACGCATTTCCCAATGTTTTCCCATACTTGAGAAATGTTTTCCATACTCAAGCCATACTTTTGTGTGTTTTTAATGATACGCGAGTATATACCCTGCCCCTTGCGCCCACATGTCAATCCCCGATGATTGACGAATTTGACATATCTCAAACATGTATGGCCACTCGTAGTCGTGCCGATGTCAATTTTGTCTCATACATGCGATGTTCGAGCTGATTTTAGTACCATAATCGGCTTCAAAAAGTATTTTCGCCGGGCCGACTGAATGTGGATATGACGAGTGTGTATACACCTAACCTGCAAATATGCCATTGAGTGTTGCGTGAATGCTGATTATACATACAGTCCCTCGCGGTTGTATAATATGTATACATGTCTAAGTCCCATTTGGTAAGCACACATACATGCGAAACCTTACGGACCACATGTGGTTTGTTACGATATCGTGACGGCTACCGGTTAAGAGGCTAATTGATGGTGAACCCGCGCGCCGGCAGCCTCAACAACATACTACGGTACGTATGCAACGAATATCGACATCGAATCGGCGGTGTCTTACATCCCCCAGCATGGGGGTATGCGATATGCCATTGCGTAAAAAGTATACGAGTTCGCCCGCGCGTTTAATAACCCCCGACCTTAATATTTTCGGACCGCCAAGGCAAATCACCTCACATTGCATACCGTTCCTTAACCAGTGTGACGTATCGTATAGTATGCCTCGATACAGGAAAGTGCTCACAGTGTCACAGAGCGATATAACGACTAACGTGAATAATGACAAGCGGATATCCGATCAGTACTATGTCGGTCGGAATATGTTTTAGGGGAGTTGTGACTGCTGTGGCATAGTTCGGTCATCGGAACTGCTATCAATAGGCGTAGTGCTGACAGAGCCCATATGACAGTCTGATGGTCAGCTTTAAAACAGTACCCTGGATATGCTGTTAGCTGCAGGCCGGAACAAGCATGCAACCCTACAGTATTGCAGCTAGCGGCGAACCCTAAAGCAACTAGCTGCTATCCTTTACAGTGGAGAACATGCACCATCTCTAACTTTTCGCCGCCGCCGGAAGCCTGTTCTTACTGGCAGGGCAATTCCGAGTCTACCTACAGAGCTAATTTACACGAAGCACTCCGCCTCCGCATTTCTGGCAGATAAAGAAACTAGCAGTCACCACCGCTCTTCCTCACATCTTAGCATGCAAGTAAAGCCCTACCGTCCTGGAAAAGGTTAGGACGTGTCCTAACCGACCGGGGTCCTAGCGGCATCCTAGCGGCATCCTAACGGTATCCTAACGGCATCCTAATGGCTACTGCCCGGTGGTATGGTACTGTCACAAGTACCAAAATGTATGCTTTATTATGGGCACTAGATGGGGTGTATGAGTCCCATGAAGGTTTTGAAAAATCATTTAGGACCCTTTTGAATTGTTATTGATGCTGAAATGTACTCTCGTGAACTTTAGGTATGTGTATGTGCGGTGTGCTTTTGGGGGGTGTAACGCCATAAAATTAATTAAATTTTCTGGTACTGTCACAAGTACCAAGCGCGCGGTGACTTAAAAGGGCACGCTATGTGGCCACGAGGTGGCATGCATGATGCCACATTTCATTATTGGGATGTATCCTAAGTGGTCGTCATGCGTTGTGCCATTTGAACGTCTTTAACGCCAGTATTGGGATTCGATAACACCCAAGGGTGTGATAAAATGGCCTCTCAGCATTTTTTGTAGTAATATCGGGAGCGGTTTCGTACTTAAGTTCCATGTGTAGAGTCCAAGTACGGCAACTTCTCATGCATGTAAAGGTCTTGAAAAATCGATATATGGGTTTACTTTTGATGTCATAAACGCTGGTGAGGCGATCCGACGTTATAATATACTTATTTCGTAGCTTTAGTGCCACGACTAGGCTCCAAAATCGACGATAGCCCTCATACTTAAGGAATCTTGAGTTGGACCATTTGGTGGAGATGGGATGTTTAGCATGTCGCAGTTTCAGCGACGGGCAGTATGCCAACTGCCCCATGCCCACATTCATCATTGGCCATGTTATACAGCTTCAATTTGAGCCATCGCTGGGTTGAATAGAATCCCAAGTCTGTTCAAAAAGAAATCCGAAAGTAGCGCAATGATTTCGAAGACAAGTGAGACACCATTGTGTAACACAAAACTCCACCTTGTTGGCAATATGCATCCACTGGGAGGGCTACACGTAACCTATGGACCAATGGGGCATGATACAACTCAGTTTGGGTCGTTAAGGTAATGGTATATCATGGATATCACCATCAGGATGGAGGAGGACATCAAAAAAAATTCTAGCGTTTTGGTACTTGTGATAGTACCAGATTCGATTCTGGTACTATGACTAGTACCACTGGGCAGTAGCCACTAACACATAATATAAGCGAGATATGGGTTAGGACCCCGTTAGGACGCCCTAACAGAGGGTTAGGATGTCGTTAGGACACACGCTATCAGAAACAAGCCGTTAGGATGTCGTTAGGATGGCAACGAGCGACTGTCGTCGTTAGGATGTCGTTAGGATGGGAACGAATGTGGTTAGGATGTGGTTGGGATGGTATATATATACGGCACCTAACGATATCCTAACGGTATCCTAACGGCATCCTAACACCAACATCCTAACTATGGTTAGGATGTCGTTAAGCTGCAATTAGTGTGTCGTCAGGATGTAATATCCACGGATCATAACGGCATCCTAACGCCATCCTAAAAGCATCCTAAAGCCTACATCGTAACTACGGTTAGGATGTCGTTAGGGTGTTGTTATGTAATATGTATACGATGCGTTTATGGGGCACTCGGCATAGAATTCTAACGATATCCTAACGGTATTATAACGGTATCCTAACAATGTCGGTGACGACGGAAAGCACCGAGATACCTCAAGTCGACGATTTCAAGGATGACGATGACTCCTCCCACGCCTCCGTCGTACAAATGCGGGATGCACGACGGCGAGGATTTCGAGGCGAAGTCTGGTGGCAGCAATACAACCTACAGCGAGAATTACGCCTCTTGCCACGAATCAGAGAACGGCGAGGATGATGAAGGTGACGCCGCCGGGTCAGTGAAAGGCGACGACGATGGGATGGGTGCGGGGAACGGCGAGGACGATGAAGACTCCGGCCAAGTGCGGGTGTCCACGAGGAAACTGATCGAAGCTACTGTTTTCGTGTCTTGTCTGAGACGCATCAGGTGAGCGCGTGAATGGCGTTAGGTGACGGTTAGGGTACGGTATGCCGTCTTTATTAGGACGGTAACGACGTCCTGCATTGCTTGCCCCGCCTTCATCTAATTGCGAGGTTCGAGGGCGGCCACGCGCAGGAGACGGACACCAACACCGAAGCCCCTGCTGGCCATGATCGCCCGTTTAACCCCTTCAGGCTCCTTTAGGACTGTTTGGAATGGAACACCGAATGCCATCCGTATCGAGGGACTGTTTCACGCATATGAGCAGAGTTGCGTTATCATTGAGAAGGTATATATGTATTCGTAGAGCCACGGTGTGCACGGGTTATTCGCGACAGCTGTCACAAACCGCGGCTTGTCGTGGTACGACAGCCGGTTGTGACGCTCGGAGCAGTAGTCCTGGTGACGAACACGTGACAAACGTAGCGTAGGTCACGATCGTGACGTGACAGTTGGTGACGGTGTACGAAAACGCAGTGTTACGCTATCTCTGGAGACCGCGGCTGTAGCATATAGGGCGGCGTTGCCAAGTTTGAGCAGACGCTCATTATTGTTTGGCCTTCGCAGAGGTCGATGCAATTTAGAGACCTCGCTCAGACCGCGAAAACAACAGCGTTTATGTTGAAGTAATTTATGATATGACATTTCGTTGTTTGCGAATTGTGGTGCTTGCTTGCGTTGCAGCGTTTATTTTCAGTTAACAGAACTACTGTGGGAGTCTGCGGTCTTCACTTCTTCTATTTTAATATCTTCTTAATTATCCTATACTATATCTCTAACGACCGCACGAGTATGATTTCGATACGACGGGTGTTTAACTATTCGAATACGCTTTCTATATTCGGGTGTATGCTTTCAACACAAGGTAGCAATTTCGGCTGTTTATTGTCTTTATAATTATTATCTTACTTTTCAGTACTCAGTTCAGTTGTCTTCCCCGAAGCTGGCAACACTTGAGCTCTTATGCATCTCGGAACTCAACTCAGAACTCAACTCGGAACTTACTGTACTCTTATACTCCGTACACGCAGTCTAAAGCCTTTCACAGTCATATCGGTCCTCTAGTGTACTCCGTACCGAGTACTTTTGTACTTAGCCGTTTTTGCCCATTCACTTGCGTTTCGAGCTCTTGTGCTCGCCTCCTAGCACAACTACTTGCCTGTAGTGTTTTTCATGTTGAGAAAAAGAGCTTGCATATGTGAATAGGTTATCTACTTGTATAATTTTTTTGAACTTTTGGGAGTATAGCTGTTGTGCTGGACAGTTAAGTGTTGGAAGTATAGCTGTCTTGCTGGACAGTTTTGTAGTGGCAATATGTGCAGTGTTTGCGTGGTCACTTAGAATATACATAACAGTGAGCAGAGTTGCGTTATCACTGAGACGGTATATATGTATTCATAGAGCCACATTGTTCACGGGTTCGCGACACATGCTCCACGCATGCTGCCGCGACTACTCCACCGGCGTATGCTGCCACCACCAACGCGTGCGCGTGTAATATACTACTGTAACCTGAATATGCAGCGACCTTCGCTCGTGCCTATGTGTGTTTCACGCTGTGCATCGCTTTGGGTGAGCCGTCGCGCCGGGACACGCGTCATCGATGATTACCACGGCCTGATTTGATTATTGGATGCCTCTGTTGCTTGTTTCAGATCACACAATGCGTGGTACGTAACGGCCAGCATCAGAGTGAATACTAATAGAGAGTATCACACATCCCTACTGAGTATGGGTGTGCCCGCACCGTGGATAATGATGACCCACATCGCAACTATTGGACGTTTCGAAATCTAGAAATTCCGCCCGCTATAGTATACCCAAATGAACCCGCCACCCTACAGAGATAGGTGTGACTGACCGTTGAGTATGTCTAATTTGTGTTTGGAAAGATTACTCATATTTTTGCTAACGCTTCAAGGGTGATCACTTGATACACATCCTCGCTTGCAAGCGAGCGCGTGGATGCGGGAAGAATAAGCCCTTGCGGCGGAAACGTAGAAGCGGTTGACATCCGCGCTTCTGCTAGAGCAGTGCAAGCGCACCCTCGAAGGCTCAACACGAACATATCTATTATGCATTATCTATCTATCTATATATTTATTTATTTAAACACGTACGCTGTCAACTCGGGCAAAGTCCCGAGGGTGCAAGTGGCCCCACAACCAGGTGACATGCTAAAGCATCTAGCTATCCCCGTAAACATTATGCATATATGATATGCACGGTATGCTCAGTATGTGCGACATGCGTCCCTCGCTGCGTTGGGCGGGAATCTAGTCCGCTGACTCGATTCATGCCCGATTAACCGTTCTCAAAACCCGCGTCCAGAAACCTGATTTTTTCACGGGTATTATTGAGCAGTAAGAATTAGAAAGGTGGCGGAGAGCAAGGTGGTAACGTACAGGACGCAGCAGCACTTGGCACTAGTTCCATGGGATGGAATGAGAAATAAGTCCGGGTGCTCTCATTCGTGCTCGTTCAATGGATCGCAGGGCTAATTATTTCCCGACAATTATCGCGCCCAGTAGACGTGCTGCCCAGCCAGAAGTGGTTGGCGCATGTCTGTTGGATCTAGGCATGCACCCCAACCCTGATCATGGGGAGAGAGTTAGACGGGAGGAGGTGGAGAGGTTGGCTCTGGGTGGAGGGTTTGGGAGGACGAAGCGAGAAACTATGCCACACCGGCCAGGCAGGATGGGCATGGTGGCGGGACGCAAGCATCTGGTGGGGGAAGTTTCAGTTCAAGGGTAGAGCACATCACTCGAGACCCCAGCTTACTCGCAGGGTGTCCAGAACAAAGCCTTCAGTCCCACATAGTTGGTGCTGGGGGAAGGGGCTTGCAAGCGCAATTCGGTGGCGGGCGCTCAAGATCAGAAGGAAGCAATTCGTTATTTTATTCTCAACCCCTTGGACGACCCTTTGAGACCCCGGATATGTGATGAGTTGACAAGCTCTCTTAAGACCAAGCTTTGGGACAGGCAGAGCGCAAGGTAGTGGTTCTGAGCACCGGCTTGGTGGTGGGGAGATGCCTCGAGCAACAATGGAGGGTAGAGATGGACTGGCTTCAGAGGCACAGCATCAGTGCATTAGTACGGAGCCAGTGCAGTCGCAGCGACACTCAGGTGGCCCAGTGAGGCTTAGTGGGTCCCGTTCCTCACTAGGAAGCTTCGGGAAATCTAGACAAACGTCACGAAGTGTGTGCTGAATCCTTTGATGCCGAGTATGGGTATATAGCGCAGCCAACATTCTGTGGCTATCTGGTGCCCCAAGTACTCGGTAGGATGAGCATGCGCAGATACTTCCTGGAATTAATGGACGCTCATGCAATAATTAAATTGTAATCTGAATCAATTTGGTTTGAGGCTGCCTTGTCCAGGCTTTACTCAGCATAGAACCATTGCGCTCGCTGTTTCATTCACTCTTTCACTGTTCCGCGTTGTCAGACGTGTGCTAGTCAGCAAACCACCAAGCCTTGAACTCGTCTAAGCTAATCAAGCCGCTTCCATCAGTATCCACCTGTTCGTAAAGTTGCTTGATTTCTAGTGGATTGGTATGGCCAACCCCGAGTTCAAACAGCACATCCTTGAACTCCTGCGCGTCTAGCTCGCCATTGCCGTCTTTATCCCACCGGCGCCACATGGCCTCCACGTCGAGAACTTCATCAGGGTCAAGTTCGACTGGCTTGGGCGGCATTGGCTGTGTCAACAACCCGTTTCAGAGTTAGAGCAACACGGTTGGCCCAAAAACAAGAGGCAACCTGCATCTAGAGTCAGTGGCACATCGCGGGCCCCTGTGACACCTGACCAATAACAGCATCCGTATCGTCTTCAACGGTGTCCTACAGGTTTTTTAAAAATGTGGTGGTTGCATCTACAATGCACGATGGAAGCTGGCATGAAGAATGCCACTCCACTTTGGGCATAAACTGTTCGTGCACCAAAAGAGCCTCTGCCCAGCGTTGCCGCTTGCGCCAACTCCGTGGATCTGGATGCTCGGCCCACACATAGAGCACCAAGGCCAAAAGCCAAAGATGTTCAGACAAACTTTCTCATATTTGTAGGCAGTCTCTGGGGCTGCACTGCTCAGGCCGGAAACTCAACACCGAAATCACAGCATGCCACCGAAGTGGGTAGAAAGTCATGAGCCGCATCGCGTTCCGGGCAGTCAACCTTCTTCCCAATGACGAGAGCGTCCATTTCGGTGGCCTCCTGCCTCGTTGCCTTTGGGTAAACAATCCGGATCATGTCCTGTTGTCGCATGGCAGACACCAAGCCTCAATAAAGGCAAAGGCGGCGTTTCTATTATTTCAACTATTCAATTCCTGCAACGGCATAATATCACTTTCCCCGTCTTTAATTGCATCCATGGTAGAGAGCATGTTTTCTGGAACTGGACAATAGCAGGAGAGAGGCCCTCGCACTTTGCCACTCAACGAAAGGAGCAATGCGTGGTACTGGGGAAGCTGCGAGCTTCTTACTTGAAGCCGCGGCGCCCAAATGATGGACTGCGACTCCGAGAAGGGAGCTACTGTCCCGTTGCAAAAATCCGAGGCTACCGGTCGCCCAAATAAATTAACAAGCTTCGACCTGGGTTGAGAATCGTGTCATGGCCGCTTTCTCACAGTTATCATCCAAATCGCGAGGATGCTGAGCTGAGTTTGCTGAGCTGAGTTTGCTGCGGATGCACAGAGCATACCGTGAATTGCAGATCGTCCTTCTGCTCGATGTGCTTCTTGATCACTCCTAGAATTGAGGTTGGAAAACGTATGAGCTGATTCTGGTTTCCTCTCGGCATCATCACCTTTTGCATGTGCGTTGTGATCTCATCAATGTCCACTGAAACACCACAGCAGGTCGAAACGCAAATGTCAGAGATGTGACAAGGCTGTATCGGATGAGCCAGAACGGAGGAAACACTTTCTGGCCGGGCAGCATTGGGCCCACCAGTATCCACTCAGCGGTTCCCTCCCCACTGACTGCCCTCAGCCAATCTTTACACAGGACATTGCCATACCCTACACCAATCAAAATCCAGAACCTCAACTGAAGTTCGACGCTTGCAGTTCTGATGTGTGGACGCTGGGAGAGTGCCTATTATCAGCGCTTCGATCCGTTGCAATGGCTCAACTCCTTTAAGTGGCCTATAGATACTATTTGGCCCCACGACGTTCCGCACATCCCTCATGTGGAATTCACCTGTTCCACTATTGTCCGTGTCGAGCTCGTCGAAATACTGCCGCAAGTGCCGGAGCTCTTTTGTGGTCACTGTCTGTCCCGAGTGCACCAGCTTGATGCTCTTCTTCTGGACTCTGCCGGTGGTTTCCGGCCGCTTCGAGTACTCCAGACGGCGCGCTGAGCTCCACCGCCCCCAAACCCCAACCCGTACGCCGCGTCTCACCCAGTTGACATCGCGAGAGCTCACACCGTCTCGCCTACTCCACACGCTACGCACAACCGCCCAACCTGCTGGGCGTGCTAAGCTTTACTGTCCCGCCCAACGAGCACACAGAGCCCTGCAGCCGGCCCTGGACACGCCGCCACCGCTCCGGCTGCCTCGCCCCGGACAGTGCCCTCATCCCCCTTTCATTGCGTGCCCAGAAACTATAAGAACACAATCACAGGACCCATCAATCCTCAGGGTAACACCGCAGTGCTGTCAGCCGATTCCCTCACGCAGGTGCTATCATACGCCTGCGCCACGAAGCGGGCGCCCGAGCCTGCGCCAATGAATGTAAGGAGCGTTAATAAGCAGTCCCCCTGAGCATGGCACAGGCAGACAACCGCCGGAGTCTTTGGCCAATTTCGTGTTTGAGCAGCTGCACGGGACTCGGGCTCTTACCCAGCTTGTCGTCCTCCGACATTTTCAAGAGGTCAACTGGTTTCGAGCCGGTTGAAGGCCTGCGCTCCTGAGCAAGCAGAACGGGGTTGGGCTCAGCCAACAACTCGGCCGCTGAAACCGAAGAATCTTCCGGCAAAGCTTTCGCCGCTTGAGCTTACTTTGAGGAGCAGTCGTGTAGCAAAGTGATGAACCCTATCCACCGAGGAACAGAGCGACTGCCACAGCAAGTCTCTCAAGGACGCCGAACCGATCACTAGAGCTAAGCTGACTGTACGCTGTGTGCAGGCTGCGTATCGCCGGTAGAGTGGGCATGCAGTCAGAACCCAACAGGGAACACCTTCCGCTCACTTCTCGGACCTGGAGCTGTGTGGCAGAGTCCCGAGCGTTCCAAGTGCTTATAAGTCAGAGGCCCGAGCCCTCAGGTTTTCATATGTCATAGTACTTGGCTACCTACACAAATGTACGTCAAAGGCATCAGAACCCCCGCGTGCCCGCTTGGCACAGCTCCCGGTTCCCCGCGTGCCCGCCCGGTACAGCTCCCGGTTCCCCGCGTACCCGCCCAGCTCAGCTCAGCTCAGCCAAGCACAGCTCCCGGTTCCCTACATGCCCGCCCGGTTCCCCGCATGCCCGCCAAGCACAGCTCCCGGTTCCCCGCGATTCCGCCCGGCTAGGCTCCCGATTCCTCGCGTGCCCACCTGTCACAGCTTCCGATTCCCCGCCAACCTGCTTGGCAAAGCTCCCAGTTCCCCGCGTGCCCGCCTGGAACAGCTCCCGGTTCCAACGTGCGCGCCCAGTTCCCCGCCGCCCGGCACAGCTCCCAGTTCCCGCGTGCCCGCCCGGCACAGCTCCCTGCCACGTGCCCGCCCCGGCACAGCTCCCGGTTCCCAGCGTGCCCGCCCAGTTCCCCGCGTGCCCGCCCGGCACAGCTCCCAGTTCCCGCGTGCCCCGCCCTGCACAGCTCCCGGTTCCCCGCGTGCCCGCCCGGCTAAGCTCGCAATTCCCGCCCACCCGCCAAGCACAGCTCGCAGTTCCCCACAAACCCGCCCGGCACAGCTCCCGGTTCCCGCGTGCCCGCCCGACACAGCTCCCTGTTTCCCACGTGCCCGCCCGGCACAGCTCGGTTCCCGCGTGCCCGCCCGGCACAGCTCCCGGTTCCCCACGTGCCCGCCCGGTTCCCCGCGTACCCGCCCGGCAAAGCTCACAGTTCCCAGCGTGCCCGCCTGGAACAGCTCCCAGTTCCCAGCGTGCCCGCCCGGCTAGCTCGCAATTCCCGCCCACCCGCCAAGCACAGCTCGCAGTTCCCCACAAACCCGCCCGGCACAGCTCCCAGTTACCCGCGTGCCCGCCCGGCAGAGCTCCCAGTTCCCCGCGTACCCGCCCGGCACAGCTCCCGGTTACCCGCGTGCCCGCCCGGTTCAGCTCCCGGTTCCCCACATGCCCGCCTGGAACAGCTCCCGGTTCCCCGCGTGCCCGCCCGGTTCGCCGCGTGCCCGCCCGGCACAGCTCACAGTTGCCCGCGTGCCCGCCCGGCACAGCTCGCAATTCCCCGCGTACCCGCCCGGCACAGCTCACAGTTCCCCGCGTGCCCGCCCGGCATAGCTCCCGGTTCCCCGCGTGCCGCCCGGCGCAGCTCCCAGTTCCCGCGTGCCCGCCCGGCACAGCTCCGGTTCCCAGCGTGCCCGCCCGGCTAAGCTACGCAATTCCGCCCACCCGCCAAGCACAGCTCGCAGTTCCCCACAAACCCCGCCCGGCACAGCTCCCAGTTACCCGCGTGCCCGCCCGGCAGAGCTCCCAGTTCCCCGCGTACCCGCCCGGCACAGCTCCCGGTTACCCGCGTGCCCGCCCGGTACAGCTCCCGGTTCCCCACATGCCCGCCCGGTTCCCCGCGTGCCCGCCTGGCACAGCTCCCAGTTCCCCGCGTGCCCGCCCGGCACAGCTCCCGGTTCCCGCGTGCCGCCCGGCACAGCTCCCAGTTCCCCGCGTGCCCGCCCGGCACAGCTCCCGGTTCACCGCGTGCCCGCCCAGCACAGCTCCAAGTTCCCCGTGCCCGCCCGGCACAGCTCACAGTTGCCCGACGCGCCCGCCCGGTAAAGCTCCCAGTTCCCCGCCTGCCCGCCCGGTAGCTCCCGTTCCGCGTACCGCCCGGCAAACTCCCAGTTCCCCCGCCTGCCCACCCCGGCACAGCTCCGGTCCCCCACCACTCTCCGCCCGGTTCCCAGCGTGCCGCCCGGCACAGCTCCTGGTCCCAATCTGCCATAAGCTGGCATCTGTTCATGTGCCGCCAAGCACAGCTCCCTGGTGCCAGCGTGCCGCCCGGCCTGGCTCGGTTACCCGCGTGCCCGCTAAGCACAGCTACCACTTCCCCGCGTGCTCTATGTCGTTGTTCCCGGTTTAGCGTGCTCACCTCCGTTGTTCGGTTCCCAGCGTGCTCTATGTCGTTGTTCGGTTCCCAGCGTGCTCTATCATCGTTGTTCCCGGTTCCCATTACTCCTATCGTTGTTCCCGGTTCCCCACGTGCTCACCTCGTTATTCCGGTTCCCGCGTGCTCACATATGTAGTTGTTCCGGTTCCCAGCGTGCTCATGTCGTTGTTCCCGGTTCCCCGCGTGCTCACAGGTCGTTGTTCCAGTTCCCCGCGTGCTCCACATCTTCGTTGTTCCCGGTTCCCGCGTGCTCACATGTCGTTGTTCCCGGTTCCCCGCGTGCTCACATGTCGTTGTTCCCGGTTCCCCGCGCGTGCATATTTCACTCCCGCGTGCCCATAGGTTATAGCCCTTGGCTTCAGCCACGTGCACGGCGTGCTGGAGGTTCTGCTAAGAAACACGCGGTTTGTACGCCACTGAAACACGGCCGTTGGAGCGAGGGGATAGGGGCTTCGACTAGCTGATCGCAAGCACTCGGCTGGAATAGCGGGCGGCAAGCACCTCGCCGAGCTCGAAGCTCCTGAAAGATTCTTGTCTGCCGACTCCAGGCTCTCTGAGGCGCATGCAAGCCCGCAAGCACGTTAGACTTCATACTAGCAGGTGGGAAGCCGGTTTCTGCCGGTTTCCGGGAGCAGAGTGAAAAGCAATGTAGAACGGAGAGGCCGACTTAGTGTTCCCGGCGCACATGGAGGCTTCCGGGACTTTTCGCGCACCCGGGTACCGCGACGATCGTGGCACGCCGCCCTGTCTTCTCACTCTGGCCGGTGCTGTTGGCGAAGGTGACAGAGCCTCTTCGTCCAGTCGTGGCACCCATCGGACTCCCTCCTTGGTTCAACTTCACCTCCATCCGCAGCTGACTGTTAGTTTTCGTCCAGACCCCCTCCGCATAGACAGACCAAAACAAGAGCAACGCACATGGCGAAGTCTCACATTGATGGAAACACGCTGACATGCAATACCAAGCTCACGCTCCACACGTGGGCGGGAATACTATTGCGGGGTACATAAGGCGGGCAGTTCCATGTTCAAAACTGTGGCATACATCTCCTGCTCGTGAGCAGTTTTCCGCTCAGCAATTCAGCAACGAGAGACAGAGATGTTTGGAAGGAGTTAACGACGCGCGCGGGGATAGAATGCGTTTAGGGTACCGTGGTAGAAGGCAGCCGCGACACCATTCCAACGTCGATGGTCGTTCCCCTTCGACCCCGCCGAGGCGTCACAGCCTCTCCAAAATTAAACGGATCTTTGGAGTCGAAATCCTCACTTGCACGGGTTCGTTGGGAGCTTGGAGCTTTGGGAGAAAATAGAGAAGCTCTTCTCTCTTCTTCGACGAATTGTACACCCGACTGGCCTTGTCTGACATTTATACGCGGTAAATTGGTCTGGTTGCAAATGCACCCCACTCAGCAGGCAGCGACAGATCACTTTGAGAGGGGCTGCAGTAACAATAGCAACCCGAGTATCACAAATCAAGGTAACGTGAATAAAAGAGAATAGAAGAGACACAAGTGGCTACCAGGACACCTCGCTAGTGGATGGAACGAGGCAAAGCCGTGTAACAAGATGCGCGACAAGGCGAGGTGAGAAGTGGTGCTGATGAGTCCGGCTTTTCAGGCATTTACCTCGCCCGACGAAGTGCTTTTAGCGGCTGTAAGTCGCCTCGCACTGCTCATAATTCGCTTTCAGAACTTCGCTCACTGTCGACCTCGGGAGGTTCAGCGTCGACCTCAGAATAAGCGAAAGCTGCAAGAGTGTAATTTTAGTCGTATGTTCGTCCCTGCAAAAGCAGGAGTCTGTTATGTACTGAGAGCTACAAGCCCTTTCGTTAGATTGGCAGAAAAAGCGATGAGTGCTACTCACGTAAACAGTAAAGCCGGCATTCCGATACTGTTCTGTAGTGTGTCCCACGTTCGAAACATTTTCGATTTTGGACACAACATGCATATCATCATATAGATATCGATATGATAAAATCGGACAATTTACACATATAAGATATATATAAGGATACTTCCTTATTTTTACCCATATATAAATGGTCTTCGCAGAGTCAGCACAATCTAATGATCGAAATTGTGCCAATTCTGAGGGTATGATGTCCACGTGTCATACCTATGATCGTTAGATTTACCGATTCTTCGGATGGTCAAATTTCTGTCATATATTTATATATAGGGAATATACAATTGGACTTTTCCTCATTCTGACCGTTTCAATGGCTTTTAATAGACCGGGTTTTTTGAAATAACATGTGCCGGGTTTCTAGCGGGCTTTTTTCCGAAAGGTCCCAAGTCCCCCCGGTGCGGGCCCGAGGTCAAAGGTCCCCGAACCTTCCGTCCGATCCGAATGTCCAAGCCCCCTACCCCTTCCGTTTTCGTTTGATCAAGGTCCCATGCCCACACCCCACCCCACCTTATCGAGTTCGGTCGACCAAGGTCCCCCGCCCCCGGTTTGTTGACGGCTAACCCCGCGTCTTATAACATATGTATGTCTTGCTACGTCGGGCTCTTTGAAGGCGTGCTTGCTTCAATGGAGGGCGGGATCCTTTGAGGGCGATCCTTCACCGATGTGTCACAATAGCGGTGAGTGCACCCTCCTCCTTTTCAATTTTGTCGCTTGGCATATTCGGACCGCGAAACGAAGGATGCACGATACGCTCAGGCTCTTTGTCCGCTTTTTCCGAGGGACGCTTCCTCTTTGATACGCCCGGTGGACTGTAAAAAGACTTCAAACTCATAATAGTCTGTTCACGTGCGTGCAAGTGAATAATACCTCTCGGACCGTGCAATCACAATGGCGCTGCTGGCTTCAAAATGATAAAAGTAAAGCTAAAAGAAAGAACCACTCTGCGGCAAGGCTCTGAGTTCTTCCGCGGACCAGTTCGCAGTCGAGAAAATCTCAAATGCGAAAAGATGAAGATCGAGGTGAGCTGTCGATGTCTACATATAAAATCTCATATGTCGTTGTCGTGAGCCTGGTGGGGGGGAGGGGACCTTGGGTTAGCGCCGGTAGCACTTCACTTGTGTCGCATGATCTTTTATTTTTGTCGCACCATGCGACATATCAATTATATTCTGGGACGACAAAAGTGAGTACGGGGCTCATTATTGTCGCAGTGCGACAAACAGTGAGTACGGGGCTCAATATTGTCGCAGCGACTGATATTTACGGACAGAATATTTACGGAAATTATACAGAAGATTATGGACTATAAACATAATATTACAGTTTACGGAAGAAACATATGCAAGCTAACTAACAATTGGTAGGAGAATGTGCTCACGTTAGCAAAGCATGCTCGATTGTCTACTCTATATTCATTACATAACTATGCATATACATCTTTACAATAAATGTGCAGTGCATACTATTTCGAATGTGAAGTCAGGTATGAACAAAACAAATCCTGTAGACGAATGACTTCTAAAATCTAAAATCTAAAAGATGAGCAGGTTGCTGGGCACCGCAACATGCATTTCGCCAGCGATAAAAGTAAAACTGAAATACCTGCACACAGCGAACGCTAAAACGTCAGAACGAAGTGATAAGATGTTGCAAACAGCATGAAAACACGCAGGCATACAAACATTCGAAGACAATAAGCAAAATAGCTCAAACTACACTCTTCACAAATTACACACAGCAACATGCGTATCGCCAACGAGCATGAAATAGTTGAAATACCTGCACACGGTAAAAGCAAACATGTCAGAAATAAGATGAACGACAAACCAACCGCAGACGCAACGAGAAACAGCACACACGCGAAACAGGCATTCAGGAATGCGAAACAGGCATTCAGGAATGCGGCGAAACAGGAAAAAGTGACCGGATATCCTGCAAAATTACAGAGAGCAAAGTCAGTGAGGGTGGTGGGACTCGAACCCACGCTGCACAATCTGTGCAGATATCGCCCTCGAAAAAAAAACACCATATGAGAAACACGCAGAACGAACACAAAACAGGCGCTTGAAAACAAATAGCAAATTCCTGAAGAATATCAGTCAGTGAGGGCTTGTAACAACAACAAATCCGTCGGGCAGCAGTACAGCCCGTCAGTCAGCCTCGCTACAAGAATGCCCTCTACGAAGACAATCAAGGGGCGCCAGCAACCGAATGTTGCTGGCGGCATCGGACATAGCGCAACAACGAACGTGACTTCTAAAACAAGGAAACGCTACTCAGCAAGGATGATGGGATTTAACCGGGAAATAGTTAGTATGCGCGATACATGCAGCAGAACAAAAATGCGGGACACAGCAGGCAACGGTGTCAGGTGCGCCGCAAAATGAAAGCTTATAGAATTAACGTGTGAGTGAATATTTGATATATGAAATCAGCCAGCCGCGGCCCGCGTGGGTCTCATGTCTGGATGAAGATAGCGGATGAAAATTCAGAATGAAAGTTGATGACAGTGTTTCGGGTGTGGCATTCAACTGTGACACTGTAATCTTCGTCGCAAACCCATGCCATGTCAGCATGTCTGCCAGGTGAATTTTTTTTGTCGTGTCGCAAACCCATGCCATGTCAGCATGTTGCGAAAGTCTGGAACCAGTCGCATCGCATTTGTGGCGAGGAAGCCACACTTAAGGGCTTTTTGTGGTGCAGTTTTTTAATTTACCAATATATAAATCGAAACTGATCGCGTCGCTGATTGGCTTATCCATCGTCTGCAAAACCATCTCGTTTTTGTCGTGTGATCCCTTTCCCTTGTCGTCCCATATTCATGGTGCCTATCTCAGGCGCTCGCACTTCTTATTGGCGGTTATGGGCGATCAGTCCAAAACATCTCATGTAAGCCACCCTGAAATCTGTAGCACGTGCGCCTTCTATAATTATACAAAAAAAACGTGCTCCTTGTACGTGCACAGTCAGCTTATGGTATTTCGCGTGTGACCCATATTCATGGAGTTTATCTAATCTCATGGCTTCTCTGATTGGCGATCGGTCGGAAATATCTTTTATACGCCATCTGAAATCTGTCTCGCTGATCACTTCTGCATGAATATCCATAATTCGATACTACGCCCAGGAATATTCTATGCGTCTCTGATTGGCGGCAATGCTCCACCGATTTGTATAACTCTCCTGCTTGCCATCTTAAGGTGACCGGTGTGGACTGCAATATAATTATATATGGGCGGTTACTCCCGATCTGACAGGGAAATCACACTGTTTCCGTAAAAAAGGGCCCCAAGGTGGACAGTTCTGGTAGTATCGTGTGCGTCGATGTCACTTTTTCCAGGAAAACCTGTTTCGCTCCTATAAGGGAAACGCAGGACCTTGCAGCTTTTTTTTGAGAAAGCTGCGAACCGTCGGTGTATAATGTTGAGTATAATCGGATCTGTTTGCGACACGACAAAAAAAATACACCTCGCGACACAAAAAAGGCGCTTCCGTTAGCGCCGACACCGAAGGTGAGGGGGGCTTGGATCCGCGAACGAAGTCCAAGCTCCCCCGCCCACCCGCTAATAGATAGTTTGAAACACATACAGGGTAGAATATTCTGTATATCGTTGTTTTATAACTATCGCTGTAAGCAAAAATATGAGGCTGAAAACGTGAGATATGTGACTGTAAAAGATATAACATATGAGAGTAAGAGAGTCTAAGTAGCCGCTTATGCTACGTGCTCTGCGGTGTAAAGCTGCACGAGTACGGCTACGGTGATGCTCGAGTACTCTAACACGTGGCTAGCGGTCTCTATCGTTGTGACTCGCGGTCTCAAGCCGAATAATGCAGTCATCTGTCAGTACTGTCACATGCATCGAGGATGTATCGACCGCAGGCGTTCGATCGGTACCGCAGGTCGCAAGTCCCCCCCACCTCGTCAGCGCAAAGGAAAATCGGGTCTCCAAAAACCCGGCACATGTTATTTTAAAAAAACCCGGTCTATAAGGGCAGGGTGCCGCTGCCGTGAGGTTTCAAACCATTATTCTGGAATTAAATTTCATAACAAAATATATATTTAACCGATACATAAAGTAACTAACTTTCAAAAAATCTTAGAGGCGAATTTTGCAACATGACCCCCTATTTTTATTGGTTAGGATCCAAGAATGGTGAGTCAACGTGGCATAGAAAAAACCTCAGGAAAAGTTATCCTGTCATTTTCGAGAAATATTTTTTATAAAATCAAATAGGGATAATTTAGTATATGCAATCGATACATAAATTCTAAAAATAAATCTACATGATAACTTTGCCTGAGGTTTTTTTTTATACCACATTGACTCACCTTTCTTGGATCCTAGCCAATATAATTCTAAGGCAGATGTTTTGGGTTTGGGTTTGGGTTCGAACCCAAACGCAAAGATGCCAAACAGCCGAGGGCTTCCCGTGCGTCCTAGAGCATGAAACTTGGCACAAATACTGCCAAGGGATATATCTTTAAGTTACCTGAAGCTCAAGGCTTCAAGTTACTTGTGCGCCCAACGCGCAATTTATTTCTAAGGCAGATGTTTTGGGTTTGGGTTTGGCTTCGAACACAAACCCAAACCCAAAGATGCCAAACAACCGAGGGTTTCCCCTGCGTGTGCATGTGTGTTAATTCATACGAAATATTCCATGGAATACATGTGAATATCCCGCACAAACGGGAAGCGCTCGGCTGTTTTGTAATTTTAGGCTGCACCCAAAATACAAAACGCATCTTGCCGGTCGCGTGCAGCAGTAAAAGGCAAGGCAAAGGGTTTAGGATATAGAAGAAGTAGGAATAGTTTTCAAAAGCACTAGAATACGTTTCATATGCTTTTGAAAACTATTCCTACGCTGCCGCTAAATCTTAAACCCTTTGCCTTTCCCTTTCCCTTCATTAACATACGTAAAGTGTCTCACTGGTAACACGAGTGTGTGTCAAGCGCTATCATACAGACGCGGTAATGTGTCTCCGTATGACAGATTTTACGGGAAAACGAATGGCGGCCGAATTTACCGCGGCATTAACACGAACATGCTGGAACGAATGCCCGATTAAATCGCGGAGCGGCTCTGTAATTCAGAAAACCGACGAGCAGTTCAGATTCAGGATCGCGAGCTCGTGTCGCGACCGTCGAGCGCTTAGGACGGGATGCTTAGGACGGGCGCGCGGGTGCGTTATTAAAAATAGGGGGTCATGTTGCAAAATTCTGCTCTATAAATTTCAACAAGTGGCAGTTTTGCAATGAAAATTTAATTATGTTAACTATGGAAATTGTCATCAATACTTTTTAATTCGTGAGATCACGGCACCCTAGGCGAGCTCTTTTGAAGAAAAAAGGCCGTGTCTCTCCCCCCGCCCCCGCCTTTGACTCAAATGTGGGCACAAAAGTGGGGAGGGGATGGGACTACGGACTTGGGTGTTGGGAGTTGGCGCCGTGGGAACAAGAGGAAGAGTGGAACAAGAGTAGGCTCTACTGTGACACCTCTACTGTAGACTTCGCCAGCTCATCCTCGATGCAGTTGGAGTTGCGGTTGGTTCCAAACAAAAGTACAAAACCAACGCAACCCCTCCCCCGCCCGCCCGCCCGCCCGCGACGCAAGCGAAGGGCAAGCGAAGGCTTCCGGCTTTCGGTTTCGCCGAATGATTCAGACGAGAGGAATCGAATGAATCCAAGCGAAGGGCAAGCGAAGGAAACCAGACTGGTGCCAGATCTCCTTCTGGAAACTACAAGTGGAGCCTTTATGTCTCTTGTTAGAGTCCAAGTTAGAGATGTTCATTGGAATCTCATGAAATTCCACCATTTGGCACATCTGGAATATTAGAAAGCGCAACTTGACAACTAAGGACTTACGCTATCTCTGTCCTGACTTATCTGAAGGTGCACAGTTCCCCAGTCTAGTTCGGACAGTATCCCTAAACATTTCACTTCCCCGCTCTCAGCAACCTCGCAACTGCTGGTTGCGAGTCATCTGACCATATCTATTCAAATTATCACAGGTTATCTTCACATTGATTGTTGGGTATCTCTTGATAAATTAGTTACACTCGTGTCCACGAAAACGCAGGTGAACAGTGGACGTTGCCGTGAGAGCGTGGGAGAGGCTGAAAATACCAGGAAAGCCAAGGAAGATTGACATTTCACGGAATATGATATTTTTGTTTCCCTTTTAACCCGATCCTATTCTACGGCATACCCCAAGTCTGAGACATGTCGCCCTCGACTTAGCTAAACCCTTCATCTTTTAAAGGTATTATTCTCCGCGTTTGAAAAACAATATGGGAAACGTTATTAGTGGGGAGGAGGAGGAAGACGACTTGGAATTGGATGAGATAGAAGCGCCTGAACCTGCCAATGAAGGCAATGAAGAACCTACAGACCCTGACAAAGTTGAGGTGGTGGTGTCCGACGGTATCGGAGGGATGGTCACGAGCATGCTTAATGCCCCAGCAGCTCTGGGATCTATGCTGGATTTAAGCGTCCTGAAAACAGAGGCAGAGGAGCCCGACGAGGAAGAAAAAAGTTCGTCGCTGGTTTCCACACAGATCCTCCGACGTACGAGCGATACCACTTATGGACCTGCCATGCAACCCAAGTCTGGGGCAGTTCCTGTTGGGATAGAGATCACGTCCAAGTGCGTTTCTCTCGACTCGCGCGCTTCTCGTGACTTAGTTCGCTGTCATTATGCCACGTGCGGTATCTGCCCACCTTAAAGGTTGTTTTCGCGCGTTTTCTTGCGGCAGGGGCAAGAGCACAGTGGTGTACAACTTCGCTCCAAGCAACCTTCAAAAAGTTCCGGAGACCGACCTCAACACAATGTACACGAGGTACTTTCAAAAGGTGATACAGCCTCAGGATGAGAGCCGGCAGATGCCAGAGCACGTGGCCTTGGCGCTGGACGAGGAAGCGCAAGAGCGGAGAGCGGCGGAGATAGCCGCGGACGAACGGAAAGAGAAGGCGCGGTCCTGCCACCAAAAACAACCTTCGAGCCCCTCGTTGAAGCGTCAGCAAGGGTGTATGATCTGGAACGCGATAGGATGCTGTGATGCGCTTTCACTCTGCGATAAAGGGTATCAGTGGCCAGGTCGGGACAAAAGATGTCAGCTGCCACTTGTCCTGGTTGCCTCGGGATCCACGGTGACGCATGTCACCCGGCCAGCGCCCTGAACGAGATGCGACAGGTTACGGTGAAACAGCGCTTCGAGTAAAGAGCGCAGACCTGACCATGTTTTCCTCTCGGCGTGCAAGTTCGGGATTCGTGGCGTAAGGGACCTTGCGTCTGGCGCTTCCTGGAGAACAAACATGCCGGGCGTTTTCCTCGAGGCGAAACCTTAAGAATCTACCCTTTCATGCCCATCTGCACGTACACCGTCGATAGCGTTGACGCACGACGCGCTGGGTCTCAACACGCGGAGGCTTTTGCCTCGGCCCGTCTCACTCGCTCGGCGTTTGCTGGTTCCACTGAAATGCTTCAGGCGACGCGGGAGAAAGAGGCGCAGTACCTGAAGGAAGTGCTGCAGGAGTTGTTCGAATGGCTAGACACTAAGGGAACGGGCTATCTCGATGAGCGAGGACTTCAGGTCCATCTTCCTTTATCCCGGGCCTAGAACGCAAAGCTTCCAGCCTGTGGCCGTATAGGGCTTTGGCTCCTTTCACAATCAAGTGCACGAGCTGGCTCGGCCTCGCGACTCATGATCTCTTTTCCGCGAGTTTGCCTGCCACGCCAGGTTTCTAAGTGTTAACAGGAACGTGGGTGAATCCCCAAATTTCTTAGTGCCAGATACGTCTGAAACCTATTTTCAAGATTCTTGGTGCCAGATACATCTGAAACCCTAACCCGGCGTGGTCCGGGCGGTGAGGCCCCGGCGCGGGTTTGTGAAACTCTGACAGGCTGTCAGCCTGCAACTCACGCTGCGCGTCACATGGCCAAACCTCTGAAGGCTGCGTGTAATGATCGAGGTTGGAAGGTGTGGAATCGGACCAGGTGGGGTTGAAGATGCTTGGGCTGGGATACAAAGTCGAGTACATGATGAGCATGATCGACGTTGATAACGGAGGCAAAGTGACGCTTCATGTGCGGCTCGCACGCACACAGCGCCCCGTGCTCACCTTCCAGAAAGAAAACCTTGCATAAGACGCCGCGTTTCGCGCTGCTGTGCCTCCGGAGCAGTTCCTGCGTTCCTGTGCCTGAAGCAACTTAGGGTTTCTCACACTTGCGAGCACACAACTCTTCGTGCAATGATATGTTGTCTTCGGGTGCAGTTGACCTCATGAGGCTTCGTGTTCTGTTGATGCGCGAGGTGTGGAGCGCTGCTTCTGCCTCAGCGGAGCCCTCGCCGGCAGCTTTCCACTTTGAAAGCGTCCCTGCGAGCGCAGCCTAGGCCTTGGCGTGCAGTGTGCGCCTCGTGCTGTTCCTGCACCGTCCCTCGGACCGCCTGACGCGGGCCCTGCGGCGGCTCTGCGCAGGAGCTTGCGGCTTTCGCGACCGGCCTGCGGCTGAATCCGGTGGCACCGATGGACACCTTGCGAAAGGTGTACACGGGTTACAAGGAGTTCGACGACGGCGATGGCATGCTATCCATGGCGGTGAGTCGCACTTCCTTTTTGCTGTCTACTGCGGGTGGATGCATTTGAATCTGGGTGACTGGAAAGAGGCGCACGCGCCATAGATATCCGATGGGATGCTGGTGGTGTTGCGACCGACGTCGGGATGCTGGCATTTGTTGCAAAAGACTTTGGGGTTGCTGGGGTCTTGCGGAACACGAGGGCATTAAGGGCCGGGATGCTGGGCCCGTTTCGGAGGACGAGGAACGCTGGGCGTGTTGACGTTCGAGAAGACCTTAGGCGCTGCTGCTAAGGATGAGTGTACATTGGGCATAAGACGAGGGGTTGATCGGTGCTATACGAAAGATAAACGGACGACCTAAGTGCTTGAATCGAGCACAGCGACAGGCGCCGGCACTCCTGCTCCTCCCACGAAGCATTGACTGCGCTGTCGCACTGCTCACACCGCTTCGAAGGGGTCGCCGTTGCGATAGGTCTAGGCCACTGCACTGCAGTGACTGGAAGTCATGCCTCCTCTTCGAACTGGAGTTTGCCCCGTCGCGTCGATGGAAAATCGGTCTGAGGTTGCTGTCCTTTCTACTCTGCAGGAGATCCGTGCGCTGATGCAGTACGTGGACATCAACTGGACAGTGGACACTATTAATGACTATCTGCCGATGACAATGGCGGATATGGACCTCATCGAGCTCTTCAACGTTGTCCTCGAAAAGGAGCTCACTGATTTTTCAGGTGTGCCCTCTTCCGCACCTTCTGCGTCTGAGGGGCGTGAAAGGCGATGCAAGTGGAAGCGTCGGGTGGCGCACCACCTACGGTAGGCAACCTTGCACAATTTCAGTGGTTGACGCAGGGACCATCCCGATGGGTGGAGGGGAAAATCCGCAGGCTTTAGGGTGCCAATTCGTTTCGAGATCCCCCTCAGGCTGCGGTGGTACGTAGACCGGGCCAAGGAGGACACCAATCCCAATGATGAACGCGGCTACATTCACCTCTACTTCGAGAGCATGCCCGGCGTCTTCGAAGATCGTGGACGGGTACCTTGCTTCCCAGACCTCCTCCCCTTCCACCTGGCGCGCTGCCTCCTCTCTCCCCCTCCACCCAGCACCTGCACCAACCCTCCCCACTCTCTTACCCTCCCTCCCGTCCGCCTGCCCTCAACGCATTGCCCTGTCCCCCTCCCTTCACCCTCCCAGGCCCTCCCACGCGGCTCTCGGCTTCAAGGCCGTACTCTGCTGGCTGACGGCTTCAGCTCCGGGGAACAACAGTCTCAGGCTCAGTCTCTGGCTGACGGCTTCAGCTCCGGGGAACAACAGTCTCAGGCTCAGTCTCTGGCTGACGGCTTCAGCTCCGGGGAACAACAGTCGGGGGATATCCAGTGACTTGTTGGTGTGCTGTCTGGACACCCACTTTATGGGGTTCTGGCATCTCGTTGTTGACGGGGACGGCCACTGGAATGATTTGGATGATGGGATGTGGCTGTCCCTGTGGTACCCTTCTGGCGGGTACTGCCTCTTTGAGGGCGTCGGGGATTCGTCTGCGGCTGGCTCTATTTATGTCCAGTGCCTTGGGGCTTTTTCACCTGCCGGGGGACTGGTGATCGACACCCACTTTATGGGGTACTGGCATCTCGTTGTTAACGGGGACGGCCACTGGAATGATTTGGATGATGGGATTGTGGCTGTCCCTGTGGTACCCTTCTGGCGGGTACTGCCTCTTTGAGTGCGTCGGGGATTCGTCTACGGCTCGCTTTTTGGGAGTGTCTTGGATTCGTCTGACGCTAGCTCCCTCTCCGTGTACAGTGCTCATGGTTATTACACATGCCGGGGGACTTGTGTTCTTTGACCTTGATATGAGTACTGGCGGATCGCTGTGAACGGGGACGGCCGCCGGGTGGAAGTGGGTTTTGGGAGGCGGTTATCCCCGTGGTGCCATTCTGGCGGGCACTGCCTCTTGGAGAGCTCGGTAGATTCGCCTGTCGTGCTGCGAGGAGAGGCAGAAGGTGGTGGTGTACACCTTCTGTGTTTTCCCTTGAATTTTGTGGGGAGCACTTAGGTGCACGCATGTTTCCTTTTTTTGACATGTGGTGTCCATGCGGTGTGGTGTGACTGCATTCATGACATAACCATGGACCAACAGGTCCCATCCATCGACCGGGAGCCACTGGGGGGCATGCCAGCAGGGTCCGCTTACTCCGTAACCCAGAGACCAACAGTTGTTTGGCGACGATCGGTCACATCGTATCATCTTTCCATGCTGCTTTGCATTTGGGTTGGGAATATGTATGCGTTTGTGGTATCTTGTCACGGCCCCGCCCTGCTCTTGATTTGCTTCTCACATCCACTGGGATGATGGTGGGTTGGCTTTTGCTGGCCGATCCCATGCCGTTCAGTGTGCCGTCTGGACTGGCTGCTGTCAGTCTGACTCATGTTGCGTCATACTGCCAGCACATTGCAGGTTGGTCGCATGCTGGCTGCCATAGGGTCCACTGGTGGCCGGAATGAGTAAGAGCTGATGCTCTGATTTATTGCTCGGGGCCCAGATTCGGCACCTGGGGATGGACACAAACACCCTCGTGTGTCTCATGATGGTAAATACGGTGGCCAACATCAAAGCCGAGGAAAAGGCGGAGCAGGTGATCTCAGCCTCCCTGCGCCTCTCACTGGCATGGTTGCGCCATGCCTCCCTGCGCCCCTCACGCCATGCCTCTCTGCGCCTCTCACTGGCATGGTTGCGCCATGCCTCCCTGCGCCCCTCACGCCATGCCTGTCTCTATCATGTGGTGCTTTCACAATATGCTCAACCGGTTTCAGTTCAAGGCGGGTTTGCGATTCCCTCTCGGGAGCGGATGCCCCCATTGCTCGGGAGAGGTGCTTGGGAGGACCCTCTAGGGAGCCGATGTCCCCATTGCTCAGGAGAGGTGCTTGGGATGCTCTCACATTGTTGCCTCGCAGCTCGGCGTAGTGGTGAAGTCCAAGTCAAAGGGGAATCCGCATGAGAAAGCTGCCGAGGAGATCGAGAACGACCAGCAATTCAAGGTAGGAGCTCCTGTGCTGCACGGTGCCGTGCCGCAAATGCTGCAGGGGGCGCTCCACATGAACAAAACCGTGAGCGTCAGTGCCATTACACACGTGGTAGCCACCGAGCCAGCCGCCTTCGGCATTGACATGAGGAGGAGTGTGCATCCAGCCTTGGGCCGCGCAATGCAGCTGACGCAGTGATAAGCAATACTCTAGGGCGAGGGCTGGTGGCTGGGATCACCCGCGCTTGGAGCTGAGCTGGCGCGGTGCACGTGGCGCCCTGAAGGGGAGCGGAGAGCGCTTGCTAATCGCAGATGGCGGTGGTGCAAATGGATATCTATTCCACGTGTAAAAGTAGGTTGATCGAGGAGATTGAGTTCTGGGAGCTGCGATCAGCGCTCCAGCGAGGTGGGCCCACCCTGCTGCAGCCCTGATGCTGATGCCGAGTGTGCGCTGAGGCGTCGGCGGAGCTCATCCCCGCACCCAGCGAAGCTGCCGGGAAGGCTGGGACCAATCATCTGATGCGGTGGGGCGCCCCGCGCAGGAGCAGTGCACGTCGCAACGATGCTGCACGGAGCGCTGGCGCCGTCTGTGTTGGGACGCGTTCGCGGGCGGTGGCCGCCTGGCCAGCTCAGTATACTGTCGGCTTGGGCGGGCTGGTGCAGGTATGAAAAACGGCCTCGTCACCTTCAGCTTCGATGACTTCTTCGAAGCCGTCAGTAAAGTGGTGAAGCGTGACAATTTCTACGAGTGGTTTGCCCACGTTGTGCGTCGTTCTATCTCCCCCGCCGCCAGATGTGCCAGCTGCAGCACATTCTATCCCCCGCCCCGCCCATGATGCACGCTGGCATTCTATCATACCCCACCACCCCCGCCGCCCAGATGTACGCTCATGGCATTCATCCTATCCACCCCCGCATCCCAGATGGCCTACGCGCTGCGGCATTCTATCATACCCCCCCCCCCGCCATTCCCCCCACCCCCCGCCGCCAGTGTGCCTGGGCATTCTATCATACCCCACCATCCTGCGATGTGCTGCTGTGTGTATTCTACCCCCGCCCGCCAGATGTACGCTGCGGCATTTCTATCGCTGTGCCACCCAACCCCCGCGCCGTCGCGCGCATTCTATCATACCCCCCCCCGCCGCCGCCGATGTGCACCTTTGCCAGATGTGCACGCTGCAGCATTCTGTCATACCCCACCCCCCCGCCGCCAGCCATTATGTTGCACGCTGCGGCATTCCCGCACCCCCTCGCAGATGTGTGCTGCAGTTGACTGCCCCACACCCCCCGTCACGCCGAGATGTACGCTGCGGCATTCTCCACCCCCCCTGCCCAGATGTACGCCGCGGCATTCTATCATACCCACCCTACAGCATCCAGATGTGCGCTGGGCATTCTATCTTCCCAGATATGTCCAGATATGTGATATGTTATATATGCGCGGGCGCTTCACAGGAGGAGGACTCGGTGCGCTCGGCATACATGGCAGATATGTTCGACCTGCTTGACTACGGGGACACCGCCTCCTTGGACTTTCCGGCTTTCGTCGGTGCGCCCCCGTCCATGGCTTGCTGCGCTGGCAGTACTTCCCTGTGCTCCATGTGTGCCGCCGCAGGGGGGTCGCATGCCTCGGTTGTAGTGGCAAGGTCGGCATCCGGCGAACGCATTGGTTGGGCTGCCCGGAGCTGCCTGGCGGTTGGGAGCTTGAGGAATCAAAATGATGCGGAACAAACACTGAACGGGCGTTGGAAGAACTCGCGTTTGAAATTCAAATCACGGTCTTGTGCATGCTGTGTGGCGTAAGTGATGAAATGCCAACCAAGCTCGTGCTGTGATAGGCTGGGGGTGGTAGTTGGGCCGTGCACATTTGCCTCCGCCCCGGGGGCATGCCTCCGGAACATGGTCTGCCGTGACCTTCACAGGGCGAGCAGGGAAAGCACTGGTGTCACGTGCACTGCACGTGTGTCGCGCGCGCGCTGCAACTGCTTTTCCGCTCTGACTCTAGGGTGCTTCTTGCCTCGGTCAGAGCTTCCCCACGACTCTTTCACTTGCGGGACTTGCAGCGCGCCACTTGCAGCGCTCCCAGCAGCCGCGCACAAGCTTGGTCGGCCTACAAGCCGGGCGGGGTACCATGCCGCGGCCCCGCCAGGCTCTTGCCAGCCTCTTTCATTTGGCGGGATGCCTGGCGGGCTGGCGGTGTCAGCGTGCTTCGCGCCACTCAGTGGGTGCTGCTCGGGCAGAGTGGTGTGACTGACGCGGTGAGTGTCCGTTGCCACGTACGCAGCCGGAAAGGGAAATCCGGCGGTCCATGCGAGATTGCACACTCACTGGCCTGGGTGCCGGTCCTTCCCGATATCTGTGCCCGGTGCCGACTGCAATCTTCCTGGATTGCTTCCTCTTGCCACGTGGACGCCGCCGCTGAGGCAGGGACCTCGTGGGGCGTGGCGCAGTGCTCATGAAGTGCCTCGGGCAGCCCTACAACCACTTCTCGCTGCAGAAGTCCTTGCAAGTGGTGCGTCTCTCGCCGCAGAAGTCCTTGCAAGTGGTGCGCCGCTGCTGCGCCTTCAGCCGCTGAGGCCTTCCCTCAGCGTGCACAGTCTGTGGTGCTATCCCGGCAGTTGCGCCGCCGTACGCCTCTCTCTCCCCATGCTCTCTCCCCATGTGGGCCACGCACCGGGCCTAGCAGGGCACTGCTTGACACAGCGCCGGATGTACAGGGAGAGGTGGGATCTGGCGGCGGGTGACAGGTGGACATTGATGACTCCGGGCTGCTCAAGAAGGGCTTCCTCAAGGGGCTACTTAAGGCGCGCCCCGCGTGCAGCTTCCGGCTATGTGCAGCTTGTGCGAGAAGAGGAGGACAGCAGCGCTTCCAGCGGCATGCTGTCGCTGATCTAGGGGTGGAAGGGGGGGTGGGTTGCAGGGCAAGAACATGGTGATGCTGCCCATCGACCTTCTGTGGGGGGTGAAGGACATATTCCTCAACCTCGACATGAGGAAGCAAGGCCGTATCAAGACCCTGGTGATCTCTCCTTACATCAGCCCCAGCCCCCCCGTTTAGCAAGCCACCAGCTGGATGGACGTGGATGACAACCGGTGGCGAGCCATCTTAGAGATGATGCATATCGCCGATGCCTAGCAATGTCCGCATGGGCAATAATGGCTACATAATGGCGGCCATGGGAGCAGACGCAGCCATGGTCGTATGTGAGGAATGTTCAGCTAGATTCCTCTGCCGGGGAGGTGGAGGCCCGCTGATGGCGCATAGTGCATCGTTTCGATGTGGACCAGGGTGACACACCGGGAAGCATAAGGCGTCTGTGTGTGTCGCCTGCTGCAGGATCTCGTGTATGTTTTAGCGGTGCTCGCTGATGATTGGAATTGGGAAGGGCAAGATGTCATGGTGCCAACCCTCCTCCCCGCCCCCCCTCTTCCTCTCCTCCTTGCTTGGAATCGAGATGCACGATACGATATGGTGCCTGCTCATCCCTTGCCTCCTCCTCCCCCTCACACCCCTCCTCCACCCAAGCATCTGAGATCGGGATGGGCAAGTTGGCATGGCGCCCACCCTCCGACTTCTCCCTCCTCCACCCCTCACCCCTCTCCTCGGATTAAGACTGGGATGGGGAAGATGGCATGGCACCTGCCCTCCCTCTTCCTCCCGTCGTCCCCCTCACACCCCTCCTTGCCCCCCCAGGAATTAAATCAGGATGTGCAATCAGTTGGCTTGGCGCTCGCCCTCCCTCTTCCCCCCCCTGCTCCCTGGTTGGAGTCGAGATGTGCAGGATGGCATGGGTATCCCCTCACTCCCTCACCCCCCTCACTCCCCTTTTCACGAGCTGGAAAGAGGCACAACAGCAAAAGGCCCGCATACGGCCACGCGAGCTGGTGGGCTGAGATAGGGCGCGCTGATTGCTGGGCGTGGGGACAGTTTGACATTGCCCGCGCGCTGGTGCGCCAGCAAGTGAAGACAGTGAGCTTCCTCGAGCTCATCTCGCGCATGATCGATACGGTGGGCTCGGACCACACCGTGATGGACGTGATGCAGATCTTCAAGCTGATGGACACGAGTCAGACCGGCCTGCTCCGCAGCGAGGATATCAACATCATTTTTTCGGCCATCAACCTTTCAGTGCGACGCCGGCTCTGCTCCCCGGAGCGGCCTTGGCACCCCCTCACTTCTGAGCTGAGCGCGTGTCGCCGGGGGAGGCCTGCGGAGTCGGCAAATGGGGAGAGGGGGAGCCGGGAGCGCGAGACCTCATATGCGAGCACTCAGTAAAGTCCTGATAGTCATCTCGCAGCTGGCGCGTTTCAAGCAGAGCGGGGGTGGAGGAGTGAAAGCGGGGGCGGGCTTTAGTCTGCAGCGAGACCTCATATCTGACACTCAGTAAAGTCCTGATAGTCATCTCGCAATGGCGCGTTTCAAGCAGAGCGGGGTGGAGGAGTGAAAGGGGGGAGGGGTAGTCTGCTGAGAGGCACGGCGCATTGGAGCGCATCATGCGCGGGCGGAACACCATCAACTGGGTCAACTTCACGCAAGCTTTCCGCCAGGTACAGCCAAGGGCCGGCTCCCATTCCTCCCTCCGGAGGCCCATGCTGGCCACGACCCCTGAAACCCCGCCTTGCCTAGCCGCCCGCCTCTGAAAGCCGGCCTCGATGGCCGCCCTTGACACCCCGCGTCCCCCATCTTGAAACCCGCTCGTTGGAATCTGCACTCTCTGCTCTGCCAAATGGTGTAAGGGGTGCCTGCCGATGGTCGGTATTGCTTGCAGGAGCTCCAACCCTATCAAACTCCTGGGAAACCCTACATTTAGGGGCACTGTATCCAGTCTGTGACTGTGAGACAGCCTCGGGGCTGCGTTAGTGAAGCGCGACACTCGGATGACAAGTCATCTAGGCTCACAGACTTGCACTGACATCTCTTCGAAGTCATCTCAGCCGTTGCGAGATGACTGGCGACGATTGATCCTGTAAACTGGTGTTAAGTGGTTGCAATCGCAGTGTGTAAGTGCCTTTCGCGATATAAACGCCTGATAACGTTTATTATTAGCAGAAATCATTTATAAAATATATATTTGATATATACTTCCTATATATATATACATACATACATACATACATACAATACAAAATGTCAATTTAAAACCTCTGTCACCCCCTCTTCGCACACCCCTTTATCCTCTGAAACCCTGCCCCAGTTGCCATGAAGATGAGAAGCTCTCCTGCGATTGGCCATGAGGCCAGCTGGGATGAGAAGCTCTCCTGCGATTGGCCATGAGGCCAGCTGGGATGAGAAGCTCTCCTGCGATTGGCCATGAGGCCAGCTGGGATGAGAAGCTCTCCTGCGATTGGCCATGGGGGCGGCTGGGGTGTGAGCAGGAGGAGGACAACGGAGAGAAGTGGCCGTGGGGCATTCTTACCCTCAAGAAGGCATTTGAGAATGTGGATGACGATAACAGCGGCGTGATCAGTGCTTTGGAGTTCCGGCAGCTGTTACAAAAGTTTGGCGTGGTGCGACACTCTTGCCTCCTGCTTCCCCTGTCCCTACCATCATCGTTGGGCTCGTACCACGTCCTGGCCGCTGTGGGCACCGAGCTATGGGTCCCAGAGGGAAGCGCCACCGCGATGACCGATTGTCATCAGCGCCCAACACCGGCTGGGGGCTCCGAGCGGAGGCCGCGTCAAACGATCCCCTAGGTTTTCCGGCAGCTGCGGCTCCGCGGTGCCATACGGTGAACCACGCTGAGCAGTTTGGCTGGATGCGGCTAGAGTCAAGATATTCCGCTGCTTGTGGCGGAAGCCGATGTTTGGGACTGGAGGGGGCTTCGGTTTGGCAGGAGCTGAGCGCCACACAGAGTTTCGAGCTGTTCAGCCTCATGGACTCAGACGACGGGGGCACGGTGAGCTGACTACCCCCTTGATATAGCCAGTGATCTCTCGCTTTCCCTTTGCTGAAATCATCCATGACATCCATGGCATCCATGTGTGACACAACTGTGGCGCCCCCATGAGGGATCATCGTAGCCATCCGATGACATGGCCGATGTGGGGTGGCGACAACCAGCACCAGACTAAGGCGCCATTGCCAGCTGGCACGTCAGCTGGGTGCTGAGTCAGCGGGAGAGGGGCGAGGGGCAGGTCTCCTTCCTCGAGTTCATCTCGGGGCTCGCCCTCAACGTGTTCCAAGGCACGCTCATCGAGGACACCATCACCGTGGACAACATCGCCACCATCAGCTCCTTCTTGAAGCTTGCCGATGGCGATGAGCTGTTGAATATCATGGCACGCGCCCCCGCGCCCCGGCGCCCCCGCGCCCCGGTGCCCGGGAGAAGCCGCGTTGGCGGCTCGGTTGCCGATCCTGGAAATCCGCATTCCCGGCGACCGAATCCGCGAGGCTTCTTTGATACCATTTGCCCCGCTTGCAAAAGTGCCCGAGCCATGCTGCAGATCCAGGCGGGGCGAGGTGGGCATGCCTAAAGGCGGGCGCGCGGGAGAGGGGCGGCGGCAGGACACCACCTCCATGCCCTTCCTGGAGCGCAAGGCCGCGGGGCTGATCATCGACATCGGAAAGAAGGTGCGTCAATCGCCCGGCATCAAAGCTGCAAGAGGAGCGGTCTCGTCGAGCGCGGTGCACGGGAGATGCGAGCCGCTCTTGAAGCGCCGTGCCTGAGTTGGGCGGCGTTGAGGACGACGGCCCCCTCTTTCCTGCGCGCAGAAGCAAGCAAAGTACGAAGCGCAGCGGGGAAAGCACGCCAAGGACTACATCCGCCGCGAGGTGCTGCCCGGCCCTCATTCCGATGTGGCTCAACCGAGCCCCTTGAGATTCAAACTCGCACTATCGACGGTCCAGCCTGAGCGAGAAGTGCGACTCTCCATCTCGCGCTGTCCATGGTGGTGCCCGGCCGCCCGATTGGATGCGCGTCCAGCTGAAGGATGCTGTAAGTATAGTTGAGAATGTCATGAATAGCACAATGCGTGCCCCCTAGCAGCGTCTTGTGCACCTTGGCAGGTCATCGCTGCCAAGATTGCCCCCCTTATTTCGGTACCAGGAGCGCCGTGGACAAGGCCCCTCGGGAATCTGGGTTTGATCCTGAGAGCCGCACTCTGCCCTGAGTCCGCCCGGCGCCCGTTAACGAGTGCTGGGATCCCCCGTTGGATCGCAGCAAGTAGGCAGATGAGCCATTAGATCGTAGCCAGTAGGCAGATGGGCCGTTAGATCACAGTAAGCAGGGAGATGGGCCTCCATTGACTGCAGCGATCCAGGCTGACTCCTTTGAAGATGCTGATCTTGACCGCACGCGTTTCAGAGACGGTGCCGAGTCACTCTACAATATCGAACCACCTCGCCCTGCTCCCCCTCGTCATCCAAGGGCTTCGTGGCCGCAGTCCCCTGCCGGCACCCGGACCACCGCGCCCTGCTCCCCCTCGTCATCCAAGGGCTTCGTGGCCGCAGTCCCCTGCCGGCACCCGGACCACCGCGCCCTGCTCCCCCTCGTCATCCAAGGGCTTCGTGGCCGCACAGTCCCTGGCACCGGACCACACCTCGCCCTGCTCCCCCTCGTCATCAAGGGCTTCGTGGCCGCAGTCCCCTGCCGGCACCGGACCACCTCGCCCTGCTCCCCCTCGTCATCCAAGGGCTTCGCGGCCGCAGTCCCCTGCCGGCACCCGGACCACCTCGCCCTGCTCCCCCTCGTCATCCAAGGGCTTCGTGGCTGCAGTCCCCTGCCGTCACCCGGACCCTGGCGTCTTGGAAACATTGCGGCGCGGTGTTATGCGGCGGAGAGCCGGACATGCCCCCGAGGTCGTGGAGGGCGGGGCGTGCTGGGCCTCCACAGGGTGATGGCGCATACGCTATGAATAAGAAACAGTCGTCCATCATTACCCGATTCGAGTCTCTGACCATAATCAACGTCTTCGTGCTCACCTGCATCCTGGGCGGCATCTCTTCCATCTCCGAGTTGTTGGCAGTAGCGTGCGTCCTGCCCCCACCTCCCCAAGCTCCCACTGCGGTGCCCCCTTGCCCCCACCTCCCCCACCTCCCACTGCGGTGCCCCCTGCCCCCACCTCCCCCACCTCCCACTGCGGTGCCCCCTTGCCCCCACCTCCCCCCACCTCCCACTGCGGTGCCTCTTGTCCCCACCTCCCCAAGCTCCCACTGCGGTGCCCCCCGCCCCACTCCTCCCCCACCTCCCACTGCGGTGCTCTGCCCCCACCTCCCCAGTTCCCACTGCGGTGTTTCTGTCTCCATCCTCCCCAGCTCCCACTGCGGTGTGCTCCCTTGCCCCACCTCCCCCAGCTCCCACTGCGGCGCCCCTTGCTCCCACCCCTCCCCCAGCTCCCACGCGGTGCCTCTCTGCCCCCACCTCCCCCAGTGCAGGCGAGCTTGTTGCTGCGGCCTTCGGGAGCCTGCAGCAACCGCTCTGGTGTTCCTCCGTCAGTGGACGTCAGAGGGCTTCGGAGGGCTTCGGAGGGGGTCAAAGGGCTTCGGAGGGCGTCGGAGGCTGGGCGGAGGGCGTCAGAGGGTTTCTCGGAGGGGGTCAAAGGGCTTCGGAGGGCATCGGAGGGCTGCGGAGGGCGTCAGAGGGTTTCGGAGGGGGTCAAAGGGCTTCGGAGGGCGGCGAGGGCCCTCAGATGGCGGCGAGGGACCTCAGAGGGCGGCGAGGGGTCTCAGAGGGGTGAGCGATTCTGTGGCGCAGCCTGAAACCGGAAGATGAGAACGACATCGAAAACGAAAACCTCTACAGCTACTACGCCGCACTCTACCTTCCAAGTAAGTGCATGGCTAGCTGTCGCACGGTGAAAGAAAAGAGCTGCTAGAACCCAGCGGACGCCTCCAAAATCCAAGTGCGTAAGTCAGGGGGTGAGGGATGGGCTGGATTAAGGGTGGCAGGGGCGCGTGACTGGTGGTGTCAAGCGTGAATGGCTGGGGGATTATGCAGTCAGGGGGCGGTGGGGGAACAAATTACATCAAAGATGGCGTGAGCAAATGAGGGAGGGGATGGGGGACTGAAGCGCTGATGGTGAGGGAGGGGATGGGGACCGAAGCGCTGATGTGTGAGGGAGGGGATGGGGGATTGAAGCACTGATGGTGAGGGAGGGGAGGGTGGGGTCCCTGGAATAGCCACATTCCTATCAGCCGTGGAGATTTTTCTTGTGTACTACATTTTCCTAACGAACTCGGTGAAGATCATGGACACTGCGGGGCTGGTGTTCATCCCTCTCAACCCAGTCCGTGCGCAAATGCTCACCTCGGTGTGTGCTCTCTCTCTCTCTCGTCCGTTCAAACCTCTGTTGCGGTTTCTGGGATGCGGAGCCCTCCGAGGCCACACTTGGGACGTGCAAGGGCGCTGCATGCCGCCCGATGAGGAGAAGCACAAAGGTCTCCTGGGTCTTGCCGGCACCAGGGTTCGGCGCGGGTTCCTACCTTGCCAGCCCTGCAGGCAATAGTGACCCATTCCAACTGGCTATGGGGGGTCTGGTATCTACTCACCGAACAAGGGCAGAGCCTAGCCCCCATGCAAAGGACAGCTGTCACCGGGAGTAGGGTCAGCGCTCACTGCCCGCATTGCAGCCTTCCTGTCGTCCTCGTCCTCGTCACTGAAAGTGTATCGAATGTGGGAGGGGGGGGGAGGGCCTGAAGGTGGTGAGGGAGGCACTTGAGCTGGGGCACCCGTCTGATGAAAAATATGGGATCGACCCCCTACGTAATTTAAACACGTTCGCAAGAGACTTCATCCAATTGCTCTCGATGTTTAAGGGTGGCATGACAAAATTCATATGCAAAACAGTGTTCAAGGTGAGATTTCCCGGAGCCACTCACGCGCGTCACGGGGATATGGCACCCACAAAAGACCCAGGCTATACAGTTGCAGACCTACCCGGCTCCGCCACGTTTACAGCACGCCGCTGATGTGCGGCATAGGATTCTCGTCGAGGGACATGCGCGTGGAGTGCGGGCGTTTGCAACGCGCGTGTGCGGTCGAGCCCCAGTCAGCCCACACACTGCTGCGATCTGCACCAGTCAGCCCACACCCTGCTGCAATCTGCACCGTTCATCTGACCTGCTTGATCCGCCCTACCGCCCTCGTGAGCACGGCTCTTGTCAGCGGCCGGGAGGCGAGCGTCTCGGTGGGGCTGAGGGGGTGCGGAGCGTCTCGGTGGGGCTGAGGGGGTGTGGAGCGTCTCGGTGGGGCTGAGGGAATTTGGATGGCATTGGTGCAGCGCTTGTTGGCTCGATCTGCCGCAAAGAACCTAGCTCCTGTGGCCGCCATGCCCATCATCGCCCTCTGGAACTTGCTCCTCGCGCGCCGGGTGATGCGGGAAGTGCGCACCATCACCGTGGGGCAGTTCGCTGTAATTGGCAAGCCCCCGCTGCCGCGCCTCACGATGCACCCCTCACCCCGATGCCAGAACCACTGCAAGTGCCGGAGCCCGCAGGCGTGGCAGGGCCATACAAGCGGTGGCAACCGCCTGTGCGGCACCCAGCCTGAGAGATGCGGCCCGTGTCCCCGGGGGGACTGCCACACCCCGCAGTGAGCGAAGCATGCACTCGCGGAGCTTGTGTGGCGCTCGTACAGAGCGCAGTGTCTTCCGGCATGCGTGTACCATGCGACTGCCCGGGCCGCGCTCCTGCGGCTCGCTGTGCCAGCTGCCTGGAAGCGAGGCCAAGTAAAGGCGTGGAGCGGTGTGGCAATGACTCTCCATACCGGCGGGTCTCGCCAGGCTTACGGGCTCCGATGACCCCTGTCATCGCTCATGGCGGTGGCTCCCGGCGGCCCTCGGGCGGCTCGGTGCAAGTGGACGCCCGAGAGTAACGCCGCGTTGGTCCGAGGGTTTGTCCCGGGGGGCAGACATTCTACACATGCTTCTGATCGACGACTACCGCTCGCGGCTGGCTTTGATGGAGAATGAAGTGCAGCAATCTATGAGCGTGGACGAGGT
>LGRX02035823.1:104786-118498 GCA_001247695.2 Cymbomonas tetramitiformis
ACCTCGCCCTGCTCCCCCTCGTCATCCAAGGGCTTCGCGGCCGCAGTCCCCTGCCGGCACCCGGACCACCTCGCCCTGCTCCCCCTCGTCATCCAAGGGCTTCGTGGCTGCAGTCCCCTGCCGTCACCCGGACCCTGGCGTCTTGGAAACATTGCGGCGCGGTGTTATGCGGCGGAGAGCCGGACATGCCCCCGAGGTCGTGGAGGGCGGGGCGTGCTGGGCCTCCACAGGGTGATGGCGCATACGCTATGAATAAGAAACAGTCGTCCATCATTACCCGATTCGAGTCTCTGACCATAATCAACGTCTTCGTGCTCACCTGCATCCTGGGCGGCATCTCTTCCATCTCCGAGTTGTTGGCAGTAGCGTGCGTCCTGCCCCCACCTCCCCAAGCTCCCACTGCGGTGCCCCCTCGCCCTGCACCTCCCCACCTCCCACCTGCGGTGCCCCCCTGCCCCACCCCCCCACCTCCCACTGCGGTGTGCCTCCCCCCTTGCCCCCACCTCCCCCACCCCACTGCGGTGCCCCCTGTCCCCAGTCTCCTCCTCTGTACCACTGCAGCCCTGCCCCCACCCCCCCCACCTCCCACTGCGGTGCTCTGCTCCCCACCTCCCCCAGTTCCCACTGCGGTGCTCCCCTTGCCCCACCTCCCCAAGCTCCCACTGCGCCCCCTGCTCCCCACCTCCCCCAGCCCCACTGCGGCGCCCTTGCCCCCACCTCCCCCAGCCCCACTGTGGTGCCTTCTCTTGCCCCCGACTCTCTGGTAATGAGCGAGCATGCCTTCGGGAGCCTGCAGCAACCGCTCTGGTGCTCCTCCCAGCTGGTGACGTTTCAGAGGGCTCTGCTGGAGGGCTTCGGAGGGGGTCAAAGGGCTTCGGAGTGGGCGGAGGGCTGCGGAGGGCGTCAGAGGGTTTCGGAGGGGGTCAAAGGGCTTCGGAGGGCGGCGAGGGCTGCGGAGGGCGTCAGAGGGTTTCGGAGGGGGTCAAAGGGCTTCGGAGGGCGGCGAGGGCCCTCAGATGGCGGCGAGGGACCTCAGAGGGCGGCGAGGGGTCTCAGAGGGGTGAGCGATTCTGTGGCGCAGCCTGAAACCGGAAGATGAGAACGACATCGAAAACGAAAACCTCTACAGCTACTACGCCGCACTCTACCTTCCAAGTAAGTGCATGGCTAGCTGTCGCACGGTGAAAGAAAAGAGCTGCTAGAACCCAGCGGACGCCTCCAAAATCCAAGTGCGTAAGTCAGGGGGTGAGGGATGGGCTGGATTAAGGGTGGCAGGGGCGCGTGACTGGTGGTGTCAAGCGTGAATGGCTGGGGGGATTGACATGCGGAAATAGGGGGCGTGTGGGGGAACAAATTACATCAAAGATGGCGTGAGCAAATGAGGGAGGGGATGGGACTGGCGCTGATGGTGAGGGAGGGGATGGGGACCGAAGCGCTGATGGTGAGGGAGGGGATGGGGATTGAAGCACTGATGGTGAGGGAGGGGAGGGTGGGGTCCCTGGAATAGCCACATTCCTATCAGCCGTGGAGATTTTTCTTGTGTACTACATTTTCCTAACGAACTCGGTGAAGATCATGGACACTGCGGGGCTGGTGTTCATCCCTCTCAACCCAGTCCGTGCGCAAATGCTCACCTCGGTGTGTGCTCTCTCTCTCTCTCGTCCGTTCAAACCTCTGTTGCGGTTTCTGGGATGCGGAGCCCTCCGAGGCCACACTTGGGACGTGCAAGGGCGCTGCATGCCGCCCGATGAGGAGAAGCACAAAGGTCTCCTGGGTCTTGCCGGCACCAGGGTTCGGCGCGGGTTCCTACCTTGCCAGCCCTGCAGGCAATAGTGACCCATTCCAACTGGCTATGGGGGGTCTGGTATCTACTCACCGAACAAGGGCAGAGCCTAGCCCCCATGCAAAGGACAGCTGTCACCGGGAGTAGGGTCAGCGCTCACTGCCCGCATTGCAGCCTTCCTGTCGTCCTCGTCCTCGTCACTGAAAGTGTATCGAATGTGGGAGGGGGGGGGAGGGCCTGAAGGTGGTGAGGGAGGCACTTGAGCTGGGGCACCCGTCTGATGAAAAATATGGGATCGACCCCCTACGTAATTTAAACACGTTCGCAAGAGACTTCATCCAATTGCTCTCGATGTTTAAGGGTGGCATGACAAAATTCATATGCAAAACAGTGTTCAAGGTGAGATTTCCCGGAGCCACTCACGCGCGTCACGGGGATATGGCACCCACAAAAGACCCAGGCTATACAGTTGCAGACCTACCCGGCTCCGCCACGTTTACAGCACGCCGCTGATGTGCGGCATAGGATTCTCGTCGAGGGACATGCGCGTGGAGTGCGGGCGTTTGCAACGCGCGTGTGCGGTCGAGCCCCAGTCAGCCCACACACTGCTGCGATCTGCACCAGTCAGCCCACACCCTGCTGCAATCTGCACCGTTCATCTGACCTGCTTGATCCGCCCTACCGCCCTCGTGAGCACGGCTCTTGTCAGCGGCCGGGAGGCGAGCGTCTCGGTGGGGCTGAGGGGGTGCGGAGCGTCTCGGTGGGGCTGAGGGGGTGTGGAGCGTCTCGGTGGGGCTGAGGGTGTGGAGCGTCTCAGTGGGGCTGAGGGCTGAGGGAGTGCGGAGCGTCTCGGTGGGGCTGAGGGGGTGTGGAGCGTCTCGGTGGGGCTGAGGGGTGTGGAGCGTCTCGGTGGGGCTGAGGGAGTGTGGAGCGTCTCGGTGGGGCTGAAGGAGTGCGGAGCGGCGTCTCGGTGGGGCTGAGGGAGTGCGGAGCGTCTCGGTGGGGCTGAGGGGCTGAGGAGTGCGGAGCGTCTCTGGTGGGGCTGAGGGAGCGTGGAGCGTCTCGGTGGGGCTGAGGGGGTGTGGAGCGTCTCGGTGGGGCTGAGGGGGTGTGGAGCGTCTCGGTGGGGCTGAGGGGGTGTGGAGCGTCTCGGTGGGGCTGAGGGAATTTGGATGGCATTGGTGCAGCGCTTGTTGGCTCGATCTGCCGCAAAGAACCTAGCTCCTGTGGCCGCCATGCCCATCATCGCCCTCTGGAACTTGCTCCTCGCGCGCCGGGTGATGCGGGAAGTGCGCACCATCACCGTGGGGCAGTTCGCTGTAATTGGCAAGCCCCCGCTGCCGCGCCTCACGATGCACCCCTCACCCCGATGCCAGAACCACTGCAAGTGCCGGAGCCCGCAGGCGTGGCAGGGCCATACAAGCGGTGGCAACCGCCTGTGCGGCACCCAGCCTGAGAGATGCGGCCCGTGTCCCCGGGGGGACTGCCACACCCCGCAGTGAGCGAAGCATGCACTCGCGGAGCTTGTGTGGCGCTCGTACAGAGCGCAGTGTCTTCCGGCATGCGTGTACCATGCGACTGCCCGGGCCGCGCTCCTGCGGCTCGCTGTGCCAGCTGCCTGGAAGCGAGGCCAAGTAAAGGCGTGGAGCGGTGTGGCAATGACTCTCCATACCGGCGGGTCTCGCCAGGCTTACGGGCTCCGATGACCCCTGTCATCGCTCATGGCGGTGGCTCCCGGCGGCCCTCGGGCGGCTCGGTGCAAGTGGACGCCCGAGAGTAACGCCGCGTTGGTCCGAGGGTTTGTCCCGGGGGGCAGACATTCTACACATGCTTCTGATCGACGACTACCGCTCGCGGCTGGCTTTGATGGAGAATGAAGTGCAGCAATCTATGAGCGTGGACGAGGTGCGTTCTGCTTCCACCCCTTCGCCCCTCCTTACCCACTTCCTCCCCCCTTCTTCTCCTCAACCTTCCCTCCCGCCCTGTCCGTTCTATCTTTCTACCCCAGTTCCCCTTCCCCTTCACCTTCACCTTCACCTTCACCTTCACCTTCACCTGACCCCTTTCTTCTTTTCCCACGGATTCCCTTCCCTGCTCTCCTGGCGCCCCCTCCCACTTCCTCCCAGCATTCCTTCTGTCACCCACATTTCAGGCCTAAGTTATGAGCCGTGAATATGAGCCGTATCTGTGTTTGGGGAATACGCTCTGTGGGTGGCCTGCTGTTGTGGCTTTCAACTCTGCGGACAGTTGCAGCTGCAAGTTGCTCAGTGCCCCTTCAAACCCTTCCACCCCACGCCACAGACGCCACCTTTGACCCACGCCACAGGCACGCCACCTTTGACCCACGCCACAGCCACCTTTGACCCACGCCACAGACGCCCCCCTTTGACCCACGCCACAGACGCCACCTTTGACCACACCACAGGCGCCACCTTTGATCCACGCCACAGACGCCACCTTTGATCACGCCACAGATGCCACTTTGATCCACGCCACAGACGCCACCTTCGACCCACGTACAGATGCCACCTTCACCCACGCCACAGACGCCACCTTTGATCCACGCCACAGATGCCACCTTTGATCCACGCCACAGAGCCACCTTGACCCCGCCACAGGCGCACCTTTGACCCACGCCAGATGCCCGCCTTTGACCCACCACAGACGCCACCTTTCCCCACGCCACAGACGCGCCACTTATTACATACAGACGCCACCTTTGACCCACGCCACAGACGCCACCTGACCCACGCCACAGGTGCCACCTTTGACCCACGCCACAGACGCCACCTTGACCCACGCCACAGGAGCCACCCATGACCCACGCCACAGACGCCACCCCACGCCACAGACGCCACCTTTGACCCACGCCGCAGATGCCACCTGACTCACGCCACAGACGCCACCTTCGTCCCACGCCACAGATGCCACCTTTGACCGCCCCAGGAGCCACCTTTGACCCACGCCACAGACGCCACCTTGACCCATGCCACAGACGCCACCTTCGACCCACGCCACAGATGCCACCTTTGACCCACGCCACAGATGCCACCTTTGACCCACGCCACAGGTACCACCTTTGGTGATCTCGTCCCCTGGGAAGAGTGGTTTCAGTACACAGGCTCCCAGCGGAGTGTTGCCCGTGGCCCATGATGATATCGATGATGATGGTGATGAGGACGATGCGATGGAGGTGTGAGACATTTCTGCCACTGCGGCGCATGCAGGGGGGTGAAGGCGACGATGCTTTAATCGAGGAAGAGGAGAATGACAGCGGCGATGACGAGGAGGTGAAGAGCCCAGGGGACCAAGACGATGACATGGACGACGACGAGGTGCGCAACCCAGGGCAAGAAAAAAAGTGAGAGAGCGTAGAGGGATGTTCTGAGCAGACTGTCACTGCGGTGGGCAATGGGAAATCCGGGCGTGACATGACAGGAGATGGAGTATGTGATACCTGTAAAGGAGGATGCGGCGGAAAGGGAGGCGCGTGAGATGCAGAGACAGCAGAAGCTTTTCGAGGACGCGGAGGTGCGGCGGCACCCCGCTCTGTGTCATTGCTGTTAAATGTGCCTTCATGCATCGTGGAAGGCGCTGCTGCTTGCTGGCATGGCATGCGGCGCGCTCCAGCGATTCGGGAGGAGGCGCGCTTTCTTGGACCGTGCCGGGCAAGTCATCTTCGGCAGGCAGCGCCGCCGTTCAAGTCAGCGCCCAGACACGCCCCAGTCATTCATCTGCAGAATGCGGCGACATCCTTGTTGACATAGGGATGTGTGACTTTGGGGGGCCTGCTGGGAGCCGGGGATGGGAGGGTGTTGCGGGGACGGCAGGAGCGGATGCCACGCCTCTGCTCGATGTGGATGCGCTCCGGGCATCAACTGCACGGCCTCCCCCTCAACACGCGGAAGCTATGCATCAATGCCGTGGCCTGTGCCATCGTCCACAAGACCTTCTGGCACCCCAACTTGGAGCTGGTGCTCAAGGTTTGCTTCCCCACATCGGAATATCCACCTCACGAGGCGCGGGATCCCTTCCGGAAGAGAATGGATCCGCCGGCCCACGTGCGCAGCTCGGCCCAGCTTCTTTCAGCAAGCACGTGGTCAGGCGGATGCGGCTTGCTGGGCACTCATGTGGGGGTTCATCGTTTGCGGGAGTCCGGGGGAAGCAGTGCGCTGACGTGGGTACTCGGACCGCGCTCTGCGCATTCCAACGGCGATGTTGCTTGGGGAAACGCGAGATCTGCGCAGGAGCTCATCGTGAACTTCAAGGTGAGCATGGATGAGATCGCCCATCTCGGGGATATTGGAGTCTTCCTTGCTCCTCCTACGCCAGACAACGAATGCCACATCTCGCGCCTCGACACCCCCTGCAAGGTGCGTGCCTGGGACATGGAGCATTTCAACTGAGTCACTCCTATCCATGCAGCTGGTGGCTCAAGGGGTGCCCTCACAGGCTCGCAGCCCGGCCGGCTTGGGCCCCTATTCCATAGGCTGCAAGGCATGGAAGATGCATGATCCAATGGGACGCACCGTTGCAATGCAGCTGCTCCAGTGCTGAAGGAAGAGGATGGGGAGAGGGTGAGGAGATGGGGGGAGCAGTACTTGGTCCTGCGGGTATTTGCTTTGTGCTTGATGGTGGATAGCGACTTGGACGCAACGGAAATTCAAATCCTCCAGGTGGATTGAGCCGCCCTTCCTCCGTCCCTGCGGCCTGATCACCGTTCCCACATGGATGCCGCTACTCTCTTCTGCTGCTGATGTGTTTGATGCAAGCTGCTTTTTGCCCCATTTCTCCATTCTTTAAGAATCCCCTCCAGCTCCCTCCGGGGCGCACTCCCAATGAGAAAACTATTCTCGTCGCTCCGAGCATTAGCCTAAACAGAGGGTGGGGATATGGAGGGGTGAGGCGGCAGCGCGCCCTCAAAACTTGCAAATTCCAGGTAAGGTTTAGGTCATTCCAAAAGCTGCATATGAAGCTGTCCAAGCTCGCTCACTCGGCCGCCGATTTCCTGGTGCTCTTTGAGGGATTCCACGAGATTCCGGTGTGTCCACTGCTCCATGTTCCCCCTCCTGTGGTGCTGCCCTCTTTTCCGCCATCCCCTTGCATGGATGCATATCCATGTCAAAAGGCTGCTGAGAGTTACCGGGCATGTGCGTGCTTGGGGGACGCGTGCCACGTGCAGGACGAAAATCTTGTAAAGGATGAGCAAATGACGATTAAGGACCACATTGTGGAAACCATCAAATCGATTACCAATGTCATTTCTTTGTGATGAACATGCGAAGGTTGGTCATGCATGTATGAGGGGCTGCTGAGAATTCTGCGCGATCCTCGTAGGAATTGTCGGTAAACCCGGCGGTAGCCGGCTCTTTGCAGAGCGCGTGCGGAGCGCGAGCAGAGGGAGCAAAAACTGCCCTGCAAGCGAAAAGTTTGAATTTAGGAAATAGTCTTTTCGGGAAATCTATCAAATGCTTAAAGCGCGCTTTTGTTAAAATGTTAAGATATAATATTTAGGCCCCACCGAGGTGGGGATGGGATGAGCCTTTCCTTTGCGCCTCTAACCCCATCGAAGGTTGCGGGGGGATAACCCCGAGCGCCTCGAGTAGCAGTTTTTTTCGCCCGGCCGCAATGCTACTGTTGGCTTAAGAATTCCCACGAGGTGCACGATTTTTCCGGTGCTGACCAGCCATGTTACCACATGCCATAATATAATTTCTCCGCCCCAGGGGTCCCATATATATATATATATACGTTGTGTATTTACATCGACACACACATTTATACATACGTATATACGTTGTATATATTTAGGTCAAGCTGAACAACGGAAACCGTCGGACGCTCAAGAAACGGAGGCTAAGATGAGATAATGAAATAATAACTTACGCGTTTTATCAGCATGTCGGAACTGCGGAATGCTGACGGCTGACGTAACACCTCGAGGTGACTAAAGAGGTTCCACTACCCCTCCCAGTGTGGGTGTGAAATTTTGTATCCCCATCGAAATATCGGTCGTTCGTTACCTGGATGTTCCTCGCGGTGTCCACAAACCGCACCAACACCTGGTTTAGCCGCAAAAATCTTGTCATGATCCCCTATTGCTATTGCCCCATTTACAAGACAATCATAATACTAATAATTAAACGTGTACGTCAACGTGTAAGGCAAAGCCCTCGAAGCGCCTGTTCAAGATAAGATGTTTCACGCCTACATGACAGGCCGTTGCCGGCTGGAGAAACTATTCCCCCTCTCAGGATAGTGATAGGGGCACAACACTAGTAGACATCGTGTTGGCCACATGGGTCGGAGGCACCGGTCGGCAATGTAATGGATGCCTTACAAGACGACTTATTACCACACGATAGAGGCCTCCCTCATCCAAAAGTCTGCGATTTGTTCAAAAAGCTCAAAGCTAATGTGATAGCGATTCGCGTTGCCGGCTTTCCTCCAACGCTCCAAGCGACCCATCCGATCTGCAATAAGAAAAATGTGGGAGTGATGGATGATGGTGATGATGCCTGATTGACATGACATGACCGCCTAATATCTTTATTTACCCGGACAGCCCCGAACTTGACCCTCGACAACCAAAATAACGTACGGTGTCTCCTACCCCTAAACTCAACGTATAAAGCAGCAAACGAGGCGTGTCGTGGACTACGGTAATACCTCACATTCAAGACATTCGACGTTAGAGATCAGCCAACGTTTGGGGGTGGGGAGGGGGGTCATGTTTTTTTCGATGAGGCTGGCCTCTTCAAAATCGTTAATACAATGGGTCCAAAGAAGAGAATGGTGGCTGGCTGCTATTCTCTTATTTGGACATTTTTGGAGATTTTCTTGATTTCAAGGGCAATTTTGAGAAATTTTGGTGAATTTTTTAAGGGAGAGGCTACCTCAAACCTCGTTATCGTTTTTCATTGCGTTAAGCCCTTCTGGCTAGCTAGGGCGGCGGGGTTCATTTCTTTTCGATGAGGCTGGCTGCCCGTAAATCCTGTTCTATTGAATATGCAGTATCATTGCAGGCTAACTGCAAATTGCAACAGGACACCCGCGACTATCCCCACGGATGAGTAATAGCTATAGGGCTAGCAACTAACAATCCCCTCGCACTATACATGACCGACCATCTCCTTCTCCTCCGCGCATCCGCACTTTCCAACCACCCCCCTCCCCCTCCCCAAACCCCCTCGCCGACCGACGTCCAGCGTTAACTTATTTTGGGATACCGTGCCGGGAATATCAGTCAGACATGATAAACTGAATATTCCCACGCAAGGCTGTTTCTCAGAATGTGTCAAACTAGATAATACACTTGCCCGTTATATCGGACTTACGGGAGTAGGGTTCAGGACCGGGCATCGGTCATACACTCTACTCTAGGAAGTCATGCGGCCAGTGACACGGGCACTGGGTTACTTCCAGCACACCACCTAGAGTGGTGACCGGCTGAGTACGGTACTGAACTGAAGAACAAACATAAAATCGGCTTTCATTGTAAACGGATTGCTCAGAGGAAGGCCTGTCCATTGATGACAGGGCGGTTCCTGAAACTAAGACAGATCAACAGCCGAATAAGCTACTGCTGTCTACTGTAGAGTTCTGATACAATATAAAACCCTAAACTAGCCCATCGTGGGGCTCCCCTGCACATATAGTAATGTGCAATCTACTGAGGAGGCACGGCATGATTGTTTTTATAGCCACCATGTGGCTGTGGCACTACAGCTCCAACACGCAGCAGTGCCACGGTGCCTCCAAACACAAGTTGCGGGGGTGCGGTAACATCATTCGCGGAAGAAAATGAAGAATCGCCGATGTCAAAAGTCTTGATTGAAGTTGTCAACGAAGTCAGTGTCGATGCCAGAAGTCACGTCGTTCCGTTCCGGCCACCGATCGCCACTCCGGCATTGACGTTGCTCGCGTAGCATTCGCGCGTCCAAAGTTGAATGGTGGTGAGGTCGATGGCGGTGCGCTGGTCGTTGAGCATCAGCCGATTGATCGCCGCCGCGTAATACGTCCTTTCCAACGCATCAATGAAGAGCCCCTTGACCTCCTCGTTGTACAGGGTTCTCCTCCGCTTCGCTGAAGCCAAGATCGCGTTGAAATTCGTGATGCCGGTATGCGAGTCCACGTTGGGTAGGAAGCGGACGCCGAGGAGCTCCTAAGTGCCCTGGAAAGGGGACCCGGAGTCCAACAACATACGGACGTCTCAAGTAGAACTCACCTCCCGCAGTGACGCGGGCGGATCACGCCTCTTGCTGCCGCCCTGAACGATCGGGCCGCGCCCCGCCAGCGCTGCCGCGACCGCCGCGTCCACCATGCGCTGCACTTCCTCATCCGTGCGCAGCACTCCCCTGGGCGAGGGCCCCGAAGACCCGGGGCTGCCACTCCCGTTCGGAGATGCTTGCGATCCGGGCCGCACCTCCTGCTGCATGTCGCTCACCGCCGTAGCCCATGCCATGACCCTGCGCCTCTCCTTCGCCGCCACTCCGCGCAGGGCCTCTCACCTGCCTCCTGGCTCCCCCAAGGGCCACTCACCGCGCACCACTCGCCGATCCGTACCCAGGAGTCCCACCTCCACCAGATCGTCGGTGGGACCCTCCAAGTCCCTCGGCATGTCCTCCACGATCGCCTCCTCCAGCCGCTGGAACTCGATCAACATGTCCCTGCGATCCTCCAGCACCTCGCTCTTCGTGGTCGGCCTGGAGGGGTGCGCTAGTACCATCAGCTTCTCCACCGCCGCGATCCTGGTGCGGGTACACCAAATTGCTGCCCGCCGGTACTGATCCAGCGTGCGGGTCACATCCGGCGATGACATCCTCCGGCTCCCGCCTTCTCCTCGCTGGCCTGCCATGCTTCTCGATCTCCTCCCGCAGACCAAAAGCTACCCCTCTGCCGATTGGAAACCAAACACTGTCTGAGTCTGCCTCCCACACCTCTTCCGCGCAATTCGCGCAGAGATTGGTTTTAACGAACGCGCGCCCGTCCCTGCGGCGCAGCGGGTTCAAGATCGGCTCCCAAGTCTGCCACTTAGCGTGAGAAAATACTTCACCTTCCCAGCACACGAAGCACGGAAAAGTCGAATCCGCTTCCGGCACCTCCAGCTCGATCAGCGGTAACCGTGCGTACGGTAGACGTACCCCACGTACGGATCACGCGGGTCCCAGTACGGACAGTTGAACTTGCACTTGCAGGGCACGAAAACCGGGTGAGACCAGTTCCTCCTGTCGGTACGATCCTCCAAAGGCGCGCTCACCCCTGAGATGTCGGTTTGCGTTCCCGCGTCTTTCTCCGTAGGCTGTCCGTACGATCCTCTGGGCCCAACTCGCAACTGCCCAGACATCCACGCAACTAGAGCGAAAATATACGATACTCGCTGTGCGATTATCCAATCATTTTGCGAATACGCTTTCGGAATCAAAAAAGAGAGGAAGAACAGGGATGGAGCGTTGCTCCTGAGGCTGAGATTCCGAAAGACTGCTTGACACTCCCTGAGAAAGTTGTTAACAACTAACTTCTCGTGTCAAGCCCAGACGTGTCACGTGTCACCGATCACAGCGATCGGTGACTCCCCCCGTCCCGATGCCACAGACAACAGTGTGGCATCGATCTGGCAGACGGGCCTGGCGACCCTAAACTTAGGGTTCGCGCGCATTGCTTCTACAATAACCCAAATTATTATTTTTCAAATAATAATTGTCTATACGTGGGTCGCAAGGCTGAAAAAAACCGACCGTCATAGAGGTAAATTATTCATCCTTGAGACTACACAAACAGAAACTCATGCATACGATACTGTAGACATTCACGATTCATCAGTTGGCATCACGATCAGTCGAGTGAAGTGTTTTCCGTTGCAAACCGAACGGAAGCTATAGAACAGCTCACGAAAGGGAGGCCTGAAAAATTGTTCCCACGAATTTCGAAAACTAAAATGGCAAGACGTCGATCGTCCAGCAGCTCTTTCAGCAATCTAGTCTTGCTGGCCTTGACCTTGGCGCTTTTTACGGGTGAGTATCAACGGCGCGAGTCATCCGATCTACGAGTTCTCCCACCGGTTTCTTGTCTTGACTGAACAGACGATTTGCACTTCAGGAGGGCTGTCTTGGTATCGCTCCTCCTCGAATAATCTCCCTGCCAGCTTATCCCGCGTTGAGGAAGCGCACGAACGTATCGATGCACTGGAAGAGAAGGTGGACGCCCTGATGAGGGCTGGCAAAGGTGCGCGTTTTGGACTTCAATGACTTACTTTTCCCCCGTCACAACTTATCCAAGTTGGAAGATCCAAGTAGCTGAGCGCTTACAGTGTCGTTGTGAGATGGAAGACTTGGTGCGGGACTTTGTACAAGCATGCCTCGCTGTTTTGACGCAGGTATTACCCGAAAAATGCCTTAGATAGCGCTAATTGCCTTGAAAAATATTCTTTCAGGCCAAGGATCCAACGCAGCATCCGAGCAACCCAAAATTAGTGAAGAAACCAGCACCGACTTCGGTCGGGTAAAACGACCGAAAGGAGTGGTTACACAGCCTGGCATCCACGCAATAGTCACCTCCAATGGCAATCGCTACATGAACTGGCAAACCCGGGTGTCCTACAATTCATACATGCGACAGTCGAGAGCGCCCGGAAGCCAGTTCAAAGGTATGTTTTGCCACTTTCAGGCGTGCTGCTATAACGCCTGGGTTTTCAAGCTGACATGGTGTCCATCGCAACAGTGATGTTCTGCGCGATGCTTGTGCGGTCGTGCTGTGAATTGACTCGCTCGAGGCTGGAGTTCTGAGGGAGTTTTCTTCCGCATTAATGATCCCACCTCTGCACAGTGGGGACTTTTGGACCTCCCCTGCACTCTCACGTCTCCGACTCGTCGCCCTCCGAGCTTCCCGCCAAGGAGCAGGGCCAACCTCTGTATCTGGGGCACTCTTCGACGCCCCCTGCACTGCCACGTGTCTAACTCGCGGTATCTCAGCTGGTTTTTTTTTCAAGCTTCCCGCCGGAGGCCTGGCACCACCTCCTTACAAAGGGGCTCGCTCGCGTTATCTCTCGTGCCCTTTCATATCGTAGATTGCCACCAGCGCACTCGAAGCGCCATTACCCCTGTTCGCGAGCCCACTTCTTTGCTGATCAGCGCACGAGCCTCGGGCGTGCCTCCGCAGCCTTTACACGACTGCTCCATCGCGCCACGGACGACGAGCTGATGCAAGAAGTGCCGACGGTGCGCATACCGAGCGATCACCCGGATTGCGACGTGTGGTGCTCGTACCCGGTTGCGGATCGCGGCCCCGCGCTGCTCCGCTTCCTCAATATGAAGATCGCGTGGCAATACGAGCATATCCTGGTTCTCGAGACCGACCACATCTTCGTCGCGCCGCTCACTATCCCACTGCCTCAGAAGGTCCGTCTCGGGCACCTCCCCGCTGCGCTCTCCCACTGCGACCCGAAACTCAGCCTGGATGGCCCTCTGCATCTCGTGGCGCTCCAAGTTCGGGTGTCACCCGTTGGCACGTGCCGCTCATACCTCACTGGAGGCTTGTGCATGTCGACGCTCGCCCTTTTGCGGGGTTCAAACTGTTTACACTTCCAGGCTCAGGATAGCGCCTTGTGGTGTTGCCACGTTCCGGCATGAAGCTGGCCTGGGGCGCCGGGCGGAACCATGCCGCTGACCGATCTCTTGGAGGCGTACTCCCTCTCACGTCACGGCGAGGCATGCGCTTTGTAGCGTCAAGGACGTCGTTTCACACCGGGCCCAGACCGACCCCGCTGGACACCCCTAGGAGGGGCACAGCTGGCCTCGCAGATCGGCTTTTCCTCGCGCTGGCTCGTAGGCTCCTCGACGTTCTCAGCGTGATACAGCTGGAAGTGCACAGCACTGGAAGGTGTGTACGCAGCCCAGAACACAGTGTTATAACGGTGCTCTGGGCCTGAGAC
>LGRX02035823.1:130875-152554 GCA_001247695.2 Cymbomonas tetramitiformis
ATGGCAATGGGCTCGGAAGGGGACTCCCGAGCCATTGACTTCGTACTATGGGGAGCGAAAGCCTGGACTTGATTATAGCTGGCAGCATATTATCGTCCACCCTTCTGGTGCGCTACGCCGCTGGGAGCGTAATAGGGGCGGCGGCTGGTTTCTGGAAGACGCCACTCAATTGAAGGCGCCGGTAGCGCCATTCTCATTACCGATCAGCAGAGTTGGGCACTGGAATCCGACGATTGTGATTGACGATGACGAATATCGTGGAATTCCATACACGGGGCGTAAGCCTGTACACTCAGCGCCTACGGACAGTGACGATTCGGGTACAGGCGCTGTGTCCTGGAGTAAGGAGAAGCTACCAGATTCTGATGACAATGATGACGCGGGTGTCACTAACAGTAAGGAGAAGCTACCAGGTTCGGATGACAACGATGACGCGGGTGTCACATATGACATGGACACTGCCAGTCCGAAATGGGAGCCAACCTCGCCCGAATATGATGACACCGAGGATGACGTCAGCGAGTTCGATGACTTGGTAGCTGACGATGCTGAAGAACAAGCTGAAGCTCGAAGGTTGAAGAGACTGGGACTGCAATTGATCATGGATGAGAAGGGTGAACTTCACTGGGTACCAAAGGGCACCTCCCCGACCTCACCTGTTCAGCCAGATGATCAGCCTATCACCGAGCAGAAGTCTGAGGCCATATCTGAGGATGCCCCAGCCTCTGTGGTGGAGACTGTTCATGTACCACCGAAGAAACCCGGATACTGGATTGACTTCAATGGTTGAGAATAAGGCTGGGGTGTCTGAAGAGACGAAGAGGCAATCTAGGAAATATCCGAGATGCTGGACACATGAGTATATAACTCAATTGAAATGCACCATGAGCAGTGACAGTGATGAAGAAGAAGTGCTGGACGTGGCTCCTCGTAGGAAGAAGGCAAAGATCAGCAAGGGACAATGAAATCAACTGTCTTGATTAGGATTGTCCAAATGCAGATTCTCTGATTAGGATTTGTATAGGTGGCAGATGATGATATGCCAGCCGACATGGGACAGATCGATTAGAGATATGAACTGCGCGCCTTGAAAGTATAAGACCTGAATATTGCCCATTTGGAGGCTGTTCTAACTTGAAGTAACTATTTGGAGGAGCTGTTGCTCAACCTGTTAATTTACTGGTCAATCTTTCCTGCCATAAAGATATTGCAATTGCTTGAATTGTAGCCTTGTTCAACTGTTTATCTAGAACATTGCAATTTTGTACACTGCAAAATTGCCGACTACGGACCTGTGCCCCAAGATTGAAGCAGATTTACCTCTGACTGACCCTTGAGCTCCGGCTCGGATACAGTCACGTGCTCAAGAAGTTTTCACTTGGAAGTGGTATTGCTCTGCGCCCTTTTTGCCCCCTGACTTTCACCCTGCATGCAAACAGGCGATTTTCCAAAACTGTTATGCTGCAAAATGGTCAGAAAGTGGGAAAAGAAGCCGCCAGCAACTCAAATTTACCGGGATTAACAGCCAGATTGACCCGAACGGAGAGTGAAAAGTGGACCAGTGGTCAGATTGAGAAAAGAGGACCTCGGAGACAGTTTTAACGTAGACACAAAAATTCCTGACGTTTCTTGATAGTTTTTTGTCGTTTGGAACCTGGCCCCGACACCTGGGTCCTCATAGATCGCTACATTTTAAATTGGGATGGCCAACCGGCACGACAGAGCAAAATTAGACAAATTTGAGCCCATCAGACTACATAGGAGGAAACGGGAGCCCAGAAGGATAGTTTTCTATTTTTTTTATATTCTTTGAAGGAAAAAAATAGTCTCCAACACTGGGACCTGGCCAATTAGTCTGGATTGCTCCGGGATGGCCGCCAAGAAATTAGCCAAACTGCCGATCAACACTCAATTTTTGAAATTTGACCACCAAAAACCGCATTGCACTCTGGAAAGCATATTTCTTTGTTCACCACGACTTCCACTGCTACGATGAAATGTTTTTCTGAGTGTTCTGGGGGAATTTGCCCAAATTGGACAGATTTGACTTCCCCAACGGTCAGATTTACACTTTTCCACTCTTAATTTCAACATGATGCAAAACGCCAACACTGGACGCTCACCTCCAACGTCGCCTACGTCGACTCCCAGGCGTACAAGGGGACGACAGGCCAGTCAGCGCAGCACGAGAGGTGCTGCAGCCACTGGAACCACTGGCAAGGGGGCGAAGGGCACCTACAAGGCGCCCTCTCCGGGTCAGCCGCCGCAGGCTGCGACAGCAGCAGGTGCGCCAAGCTTCCAGATACCCAAGAAGAAGTCGACCCTGTCAGCTGATGCTCCTGAGTTTAACAGCACGACTCCTCTGGCTCTGGATTCTGGAACAGCTTGTGTGACACCTTCCCTGGAGGAGGCTGTAACGGTACCTAAACAGCGCCCTAATCCGCCCCTGCGTCATGCAAGAGCGGCGTCACCACGGGTGCTGACTGTTGACACCCCTGGTGCAGGGCGAAACATGAGGGCGACTCCCCAGCGGTATGTCAACTTGACCTCCCCTTCCCCTGGCATTCTGCGACTGCCCGGAAGCCGCGACCTGAGCCCTCCAGCTCCGCGCCAGCGAAGCCCGCCTCGGACTCGAGACCGGACCCCGCCACCGCCGCGCCGCAGGAGCCCACCGCGGACGCGCGACATGAGTCCTCCAGCTCCAAGACCGCGAAGCCCTTTGACATCCTACAGGACTCCACACACTTGGTCTGGAGCTACGGTGATGACCTCCCCGCACGGCCAGCTGCCCACGCCATTCAGCGAGAACGCGCTTCAGGCTGAGTCCGCGGGAGCAGCCTCGGTGGGACAACCTCTACCGGCTGACCGACCACCTCGCGACCCGATCGCCGTGCGCGAAATGACCGAGGTCAAAATTGCAGCATGTGAGCAGGACATGCAGAATGAGGCGAATGAGCAGAAACCAGGACTTCGTCAATTTCCCTCCCGCTCCGATGTGGCCAACTGGCGAAAGCGCCAGCAGCAGGGTGAGAATCTCGTCTGGACTCCGCGCCCTAACCAAGGGGGTGTGGGGGCAGCGGGGAGGTCAGAAGACACGCACCAAAGCATTGCTGGCGAACCCATGGCACACTCAATGCATCCAACTCCCTCCTCAACAAGCAACGGGGAGGTGGGGGCAGCGGGGAGGACAGGTGGCTCCGGCTTGACAGGTGGCCCACGCCACATAAGCATAGCATGTTCGGGGCATTCGCTGACATCGCCGCTTACGGAGAAGGTGACCGGTGACTCTCTGACCTCACCGATTACCGATACCGTTACGGAACCTAAGGTGATCGGTGACTCTATGGCAAGGTTATCGGTGACTTTCGAGTCCGAGATAGACAGCGAGGCAACTTCACTGACGCCTTCACTGACTCAGGCGACTACGGAGGCAGCTACGGTTACGGATATGCTCGAGTCCCTGTTGAACCGCGAGTCCAGACCTTTGACTACCTCGCTGACCTCAACAACTACGGATATGCCCGAGTCCCTGTTGAACCGCGAGTCCAGACCTTTGACTACCTCGCTGACCTCAACAACTACGGAGCAGCCAGTCAGTACAGTCAGCTCAGTCAGTTACGCCGACCTCGCACTCAGGCGTGGCGTTGGACTCGCAGCCTACCAGCCGCCTCCTCTTCCAGTCATCGAACCCCCTTCTCAAGCAGATGTCCTCAGCAGAATTCCAGTCAGAAACTTACCCCTGAACCAAGACTCAGTGAACCAGCTTTCTCGCCGGGAGAGGCGCCATCAGCGATGGGAACAGAACCAGCAGCGCCTGGCAGAACAGCGCAGAGCACTCTTCTCTGACCCCGCCTCAGCCAGAACGCCCTCAGATGCCTCTGTCCCCGCACTGAACTCTCAGCATCAATCCCTAATGCAGAATCAGATGATGTTAGAGGTATCAGAGTACATGCAAAATCTGCATCAGCAAGTGCTCCAACACTATCCGCATCTGACTTCGGTTCTACCAGCAGTGGGCGCTCCACCTATGACGCCCTACCAGCACACCTTAGGATGGGCGAGCGGTTTACCATCCAGGTGCACCGGCGCCAGCAGCTGGATCAGGTCCCTGGCTGGTACCAGCACCGGATCAACCGGTTCCTGCACCGGCTCAACCGGTTCCTGCACCGGCTCATCCGGCTCCGGCACCGGCTCAACCGGCACCGGCTCATCCGGCGCCGGCACCATTTCAGCCAGATCCACCGGCTACCGGCTCATCGCCTTCTGACTCCGCTGAGCCTGATCATCCGTCACCAGGAAACTCGCCCCCGCCTTCAGACAATGGTGACCCACGACACAGGCGTCTAGATGTGTTACTATGGACTTTAGAAGGAGCCTCCTTCTGGTTGAGAAATCACCTGTCCTCTTCCTCCGCAGTGACTGTCAGCCACGGCGCTGAGGCACAATATTCTTACCGACTGCCAACCATGCCTGGAAGCGCCAGTCACTTCATAACCGACACAAATCGGATTTGGATGACTATGCGGCACATCGGAGTGGACATCCAAGACCTGGCGCAGCATGGGTCAGTGCATACTCCTGTGCGCCTGACTGAGATTGAGGACAGTGACGCTTTCACTTTGGAAGTGGAGAAAACGCAAGTGGATGAAGCGCGGCGTTGCGCGGAAAGCCGTACTGGAACTCAGCAGAGACGCCTGCCATTGTACTCATGGGTGACCATCGCGGGAAATGCCTTAGAGTCCGAGTTGACAGAATTTGACCCCCTGGGGCTCCAAATTTGGGCAGCATTCTCATCCTCCGAGGCGTACTTGTTTCGAGGAATGGCGGCTGGCAACCAACCAACTCCCGCCACAGTACCGGCGAGACTGGGCGTCAACCGGTTTCCCTCTGGTGTTCCCAGCGCAGCAGAATACAGATCGCCTGGAAATTCCTTGCCAGCGGCCCCGGGACTCCTGCCAGTGGACCAGCGCCTTTCTCAATTCCCAGGGCACCACGATCTTATGGGAGCGGCTTCCCCAAGTGATGTCTACCGAGAATCCAAGACAGTGGCTGATGTGCTCAAGCTGATCAGAGACATTCCTATGTACCCCTCCTCCGCTGAACTAATCACCACTGACGCTGATATTGCCGCGCTTCCACCTTTTTCTGAAGCGCTGGTCAATTTTCTGTCAATGGGCGTAGTCACTTTCGCCCTGGGTCGCATGAGTGCTTATCGCCTAGACCTGACCATGATCACCATGCCAGATCTTGAAGGAAGTGGCGCAACGCAAACTACAGCCGCGATCCCTGACTTTTCTCAAGCAAGGTGGTATGTTGAACTCGGAGGCCTGGAACCGGCGTTACGCCACTTTGGCGCCTTTCCTGGCCGACGTAGCCAGGAGCGTACTGGATGGCATCGCGCTGGTAGGACTAGCGGGGACCGTGATGCGCATGGCGCAGCGACGAGAAGAGACGGCGCGTTTGTTCGCCACTCGTCTGGTATCCTGGCACGAGGTAGTGCAGTTATTGGCAGACGCCATGCCCAACTGCCACGCCATCAGCCAGCAGCAGCTATTATATCAGTTCTGGTCTGGACTGCGACTAAAGCAAGCTGTGATGGATCGCCTTATTGAGGATCGGTTGGATCTGCAAAGTCCAGCGGATTGGGAGGGCAATCATCCCGGATCCACTGCGCTGCAGCATATCATCACTGTGGCCACCAAATTGGAGCGCAGTGAAGCCCTGACCGCAGCGCGAACCTCTCCCGCCTCTGCACCTGCGAACCGAAGTCCTGCCTGGAGGAATGGTCGCTCGTCCTCCAGACTTAACGCCGTGCAGGACGCTGGGGAGGAAGACGCTACTGACCTCGACCCCGCAGACCTCAGGGTGCAGCACGCCGTGCCGCCCAGCCCGGCGGGATTGACCAGGCCGCCACGCCGATGCTACGTCTGCAACTCTGACTCCCATTTATGGGCTAACTGTCCCGACGAGGCCAAGAAACGAGCCTGGATTGCTGACGCCCCAGCTCGTTTGGCACGCCGCCGCGCTGCGAATGAATCTCATATCTGGAGATACTGAATCTCATATCTGGAGAGGAATCTGGAGACAGAATGGGAGGATTTGGAAGATGAAGCGGAAGCGCTGGAGTATTTTCAGAACGAAGAATCGGCCGCAGCGTCCTCCTCGGGTCAGCAATTTGCGGAGGAGGAGGACTGAGTGTCCTCCCGCCGGCGGGATGCCGGCGACAGGGCGGTATGGGTAACCGCCCCTGGGCAAGGAGTACAGCCTTCGCCCACAACCGAGGGAATATCCAGAAGGATCCTCCGCCACCCCCCAACCCTCTGGCCGCTCGAGGGTACGGATTCACCTGGTCTGCCGATCAGAGGCGACAACGCCATCTCGACAGAACCAGAACCCTACGGGATGAACCCTCGTTGACCAGTACCGCTGTTTACACAGCGAACCTTTCCACTGAGCAGGGCCGGCGAGAACATCACTTGGTGTCCCGGCGCCATCAGCGGTCGCCACGAAGGTCACCCACTTCGTCGCCTGAGCGCTCCAAGCCTCCCGTTATGTTCAGTGTAGATCGCTCCCTTGGAACTGGTGATCGCTGTCCAGCTCCACGACGCGAGCGTGGCGAAACGCCCCGCGTTGATCCCACAGGCCTTGGGGATGACCCTAACCCTAACCCTAACCTAACCCTAACCCTAACCCTAACCCTAACCCTGAGACATCAGTACTGGCAGCACTGGATGAGGATGATGGTCAGGAAGAGGAGACCCAGTGGACCTTCAACCCACTCAACACCCCCTGGCGGAAAACTCCTCGACCGCGGGTACCGAGAAAAGCTCCGGTAGAGCGTATGCGAGCCTTGAGGCAGCGGATTCAGGATGTAACGCTACCCGCGGTTTCACACCCTCTGGACGACAGTGGGGAGGAAGGGGGTGGAACTTCAAAAACTGGTCCAGCTTCAGAACCCCCACCTTTTAAACTTCGACCTGAGGTGTTTCCTTCGACGTCTCGACCAGCAGCGTGTCCAGCCTTGGCAGAGAGGGCGTCAACCTCAAGCGCAGAGCGCACTACGAGCGCAGCGCGCAAGCGCACTGGAAAACCTCGCAGCAGAACCCCGAAGACTGTACGAGAGCGACTGCAGCATGAGGCAGAGGTTACGAGGTTGGGAGAGGAAGCACCGGGACTTCGAGCAGAGTCACTGGCAGATCGCACGCGAGCTTGGAGAGAGATGACGCACCCGGAGCACATGGCCGCGGCGGCACTGGTAAAGGAGAATGAGAAATGGAGAGATGCATGGGTGCCAGAAGGGTGGCGCAGATACCGCCGCCGCTGGTACAGATGGCATGGGAAGGTCACCCCTGACCTGACAATAACCGAAGGAGCAGTTCAGCTATCCCTGGAGACCGAGTGCGGTACTATTCCAGGTTCTGGTGGAGATGTGGGAATTCCAGACGCCTGGTGCAGCCTATACCGGGTGCACCAATGGAACCAGCGAGAAAGGGAAGCTGCGGAGGAGGCCGCTCACCTGGCCCTACCATCGACAGCTAATGGCGATCAACCCTACCTGGACTCAGCGGAACCATCAGATGCGAATCCAGAAGCAACTCTGGATTTGACCCTATCTCCATCTAGTTCTCAGCCCGCGACTTCTGGGGACATTTCAGACCTCGAGGACTCCCAGCGGTCGCTCAACTTCACGCAGCAGTTGATGGAGCGACAGTTGGCAGCCGCCAGATCAGAGAACAACCAAAGTGTGCTGACAACGGTGACAGAAGGAGTGGAGCCGACTCCCCTGAAAACCATCCAGGAGGAAACCCACCTGGAACTGCTACTGGCCATTCAGAAACAGCAACGCCACCGTCTGCGGCCGATCCTGGAAGGTAATGAAGCAGTGGCAGCACCAGCGAACGTCACCAACGCCCAGGCGGCACCGCGGGAAGAAGAACCCCCCTCTTTCACTCAAAAGTCCGAACCAGAAGATAGCTCTGGGGAGGAAGAGGAGGAGGAGATTTCCATCCAACCTCTTCGCTCTTACCCCCTGGAAAGCCGCACGCAGAGCCGCGCCAGACGACGCGCTCAAGGACAGGAGCGACGCGCTAAGGAGCGGCAGCTACAAGCAGATCGCGACCTGGAAGGTGGATGGTACTTTGGTCCGGATCTTCGTTCTCAGCCTGCACCACCGCGCACAAGACCTATCCGGTCTAAGCAGCGCGTACCTTTGCATCACCCAGTGCGAGCAGCCATCTGTGCACATCTGCGACGCGATGGTCAAGTAATGTGGAACCAGGACAGTCAGTTGACTGCGCTCCGGGACAAAGAGGGAACGCTGCTACTGGTGTTCTGGGCCTTGCTGAAGGGACAGCGAGTGCGCGTACTGGTGGATTCTGGTGCCTCGGATGAATTCATCTCCAGTGAGTGCGTCAAGAGATTGAACCTCACAGTTCGCGCTAATGGGATGCCGCTGATGCCTATTACCCGCAGCTTAAGGTGGCTTAAGCCACCTTAACTTGAAGGGCTCATTGGGGCTTCCTCGGCGGTGCTTTCAAAATTTGGAGACCTGTGTCGTCAAGATCTTGAGCTGCTCTTTCTGCAGTGTCTTATCAAAAGTTTGATCTGAGTTCATCTTGACCCTCAAAATCTCGGTTGAAGTAGGGTGGGTATTTCCCAATTTTCCTTAAGATGGCTTAAGCCACCTTAAGCCAATTAGCTCACGGGGGCTTCCTCGAAGGCGCTTTTCAAAATTTGGAGACCTATGATGTCAAGATCTCGAGCTGCTCTTTCTGCAGTGTGTTGCCAAAAGTTTGATCCGAGGTCATCTTGACCCTCAAAATCTCGGTTGAAGTAGCATGGGTATGCAAAAACCGGGAAAATCGCTCAAAATTCACTAAATGTTGCACCCTTTTGGATACTTCCCAAAATTGCTCACCGGGAACTTGGGCTCGCCGAATAGTGCATATAGTGTCTAAAAGAAGACATTGTCGCCGTCATTTTGAGCTTAAAAAATCTAGTTTCCGGTACCGATAGCTCCCGCAATAATTGAAAACGTTAAGGTGGCTTAAGCCACCCTAAATCGCTGTTAGGGTGGCTTAAGCCACCCGAAGGGTAATAGCCACTGAACGTTACCCTCGCGGATGGGTCAGTGCAGACCTCTGCGCAAGTCGCTTACGGCAAGCTGACCGCCGAGACTTCAGAGGGGACTTACTCCGAGGTCATCAAGATGCGAGTACTTCCTCTGGGCATCAAGGTGGACATTGTACTCGGAGGAAGGTGGTTGAGACACCTCTCGCCGGTCACGCTGGACTATGATGGGTGGGGATCAGTCAAGTTTCGCCATCATGGCAAATCCGTGCGGATACGGGGATGTTCACCGGGGCGTAGCTCCACACGCAAAGGCGAGAGAACCGCGATGGCTCTGGAACCGATGGTAATGTTATCAGCGGCCCAAGCGACCAAGGAGATCAAAGCCTATCGGCGCAGATATGCGGGAATGGACAGTGCCGCGACACCCCACGACATCGTAGTGGCCTATGCGACACCTTTGGTAGGGACTTCGATGTTATCAGCGGTGGCCACTAGCGAGAATTTGGAGGACCCTTCGATCTCCCCCGAATGGAGAAAGAAGTTTCAAAAGCTGATCGAGTCCTTTTCACCTCGAGTAATTCGCGAAGCACTGCCCAACTTTGACGCCCTGCGAAAAGATGAAGTGGCCCATGTGAGACTGCAAGATGGATGGAATGGCATCGCGCCCGCTAAGAGACCCTATAAGATGTCCATGGTGGAGCTGACTCAACTGCGAGAACGCCTGGATGAACTCCTGAGCAAGGGCTACATCAGGCCTTCCTCAAGTCCGTTCGCTGCACCAGTGCTGATGGTTCCCAAGCCTGGGAAACCTGAAGTACTCAGAATGGTCTGCGACTTCCGAGCCATCAACAGCCTGACCGTCAAGGACAAATATCCACTTCCCGACATCCAGCAGTTGTTCGACTCTATGCATGGGGCCAAGTACTTCTCCTCCTTCGATGCAGTCGATGGGTTCTGGCAGATGGCTATGGCGTCTGAGGATGTGGAAAAGACTGCGTTCACTTCTCCCTATGGCTCGTATGAGTGGTTGGTGATGCCCATGGGGTTGACCAACAGTCCTTCCTGCTATCAGAGACGCATGCAGCGCGCTCTGGGACATCTTCCTTTTGTAAGAATATTCCTGGACGATTGTATCCTCTTCAGCAACACCTTGGAGGAGCATCTTTCCCATCTCCAGCAATTTCTCGAAGTATGTGAGAACCAGGGTATCTACCTCAAGGAGTCTAAGTGTCAACTATTGCAGACTCAGATACGCTTTCTGGGACACGTTATCTCACGGGAAGGAAGTCAACCTCAACATGACAAGCTGGCCGCCATCAGGGACTGGCCCGCTCTGGAAAACGCCACGCATGTACGCCAATTTTTGGGGTTGGCTGGGTACTACCGGCGGTACATGCTGGGCTTCTCCGAAGTAGCACAACCTTTGACTCAGCTCACCAAAGGGGATGTCGCAACTTGGCTATGGGGACCCATGCAGCGTTGGGCCTTCGAGGAGATTAAGAAGGCGCTATGTTCTTCACCCACTCTGGCGCTACCCGATATGAAAGCGGCGGCCGAAGGACGGCATCCTTTCGTGGTACAAACTGACGCCAGTGGAGTGGCGCTGGGGGGAGTACTGATGCAAGACGTAGGAAATGGATTGCAACCTATCGCCTTTGAGAGCAGACAGTTTAATGGAGCCGAGCAGAACTACCATGCTGGCGAAAGAGAACTCTGCGCTCTCCATCACTGCACTACGCAAACTTGGCGACACTACCTCATCTGGACCGAGTTCCAATTGCAGGGTGACCATAAGCCCCTAGTCTGGTTAATGGCACCCGGACAACCTCTCAGCCGACGCCAAGCCCGATGGTACATGGATCTAGTGGAGGTAGGGGTACCCGAGATGGAGTACATCCCTGGGGCGCTACTCTGGGTTCCAGACGCTCTGTCCAGGCGACCCGACTACAAGGAAATTTCCGCGAGAGAAGGACTGGTAGAAGCTGGCTTTGTGCACCCGGTTACTGGGAAACCACAGCGACCTCCCTGGGCCGCAGACACTGCCAGCAAGTTCCGACCTGCAGCTGGTAAAGAGTCTCGCCAAGGACGCGCGCCCCTGGGAGTGGTAGATCCCAACAAGTTGAAGGAGCGCAAGTCCAACAGCGCCAAGACCAAAGATCCTGAACCAGTCCTCGCGTACAGTGGGACTCTCACCTGGATGGACTCCCCTCAACTCTGGATGGACGCCCTACATACTCTGCAGCTGGCCGAAACCGGGTACGAGGAAGCAACCCTGGCAGTTCAGACGCGCTCTGGCAAACTGACAGCATCCTCGCCTCCTTCTCCCAGGAAGACCCCTGCTGATTACTCAGCTACGCCGAAGTGCAGCGAGGCCTCAACCAGACTCCTGGAGCCCAGCGACCGACAGGACTGGAAGTTCCGTGCGGACATGTTCGACTTCTTGAGTCAAGAATATGGACCTTTCGAGGTGGACGCCTGTTGCGACTTGGGAGGAAAGAATCGTCAGGTCAACCGCTACTGGAAGGACTGCTTGAAGGAAAACTGGCGAGGGTTGAACGGCTGGTGCAATCCTCCCTTCTCCTCCAACCATTTGACCATCGAGGCCGTACTGAGGAGATATGTGGAAGAATGGCGTCTGGACCCTGAGAATACTTCAGCTCCCTTTGTCCTTCCTGACTTTCAGTCTCGCATGCCACAGTGGCGGCAGTTGTTCAGATCTGCGGGAATGAGAGTGGAGTACATTATTCCTACCCATGACGCTCAAGGAGAACCTGTGCAGATGTTCGCTGCCCCGGATGGAGCCCTTCTGGATCTTCCTTGGCCCCTGCTAGTGGTGTACGCCCCGCCAGCTCGACAGCGTGTCAAGCGGGAAAGGAAGACGAGTTCCCCCCTCCTATCGTGCGTACTGGAGAAGCGGCCAGCGTTCGAGACCTGCATCAGCAGATATCAGGAGGCCAGTTTCTCAAAGCGCTGCAAGCGGAATATGGGCGACCTGGCCCCCTTCAGACTTTAAGGAAGGAAATCCAAGAAGCTCCGCATCAACGCACTCGTGACTTCTGCGTAGTGGGAGATGTGTTGTGGAGGGTGAGCGCTGGACGCTATCAGTTGGTACTGGGAGAAGATTCACCACTCCGTGAGGTAGTGTTTCAGCTGGACAAGCGGGCAGGGACAAAACTCTGGAACGAGTACTGCGACGCTTCTGGTGGAAAGGGGCAGCAGAAGATGTGGGACGCTGGGTTTCATCTTGCACTATCTGTCAAGCGGTGCGACCGAGAAATTCCTACCCGGATGGATTGCTGAACCCACACACTATTCCTACGCGACTATGGCAAGTGGTCAGTGTGGACTTTGTCACTGGACTGCCAGTCACGGCGCGGAATCACGATGCCTTTGCTACTTTCACGTGTAAGCTCAGCAAAATGGTTCACATCATCCCGTTGAACTTCCAGGACAGCTCCGCTGAGGTTATCGCTCGAATCTACTTCGACCACATCTGGAAACTACATGGCACCCCTATGAAGATTGTCTCTGACCGCGACCCTCGTTTTCAGGATGCTATGTGGAAGGAATTGATGAGACTTATGGGAACCAAAGTGGCCTCCACCACGCCTTACAACCCTCGTTCGGACGGACAAGCTGAACATACCAACCGCGTGGTAGAAGACATGCTAAGGTCCTTCGTAGGCAGCAATCCAGAGGACTGGGATTTGTGGTGTGCCAACGTAGAGTTCGCCATAAACGATACGCGGAGCGATGTAACCGGCTTTACCCCGTTTGAGTTGGTCTTGGGGCACTCGCCTATGTCGCAACTGGACTTGTTCCTGCAAGCGGCTGCTGGACAACACTCCAGGCGTAAGGGTGGAGAAGGTACTGCCCACGAGATGGCTAGTAAATTCGCGGCTCAACTAGAGGACGCCCGCACTAAGCTAGAACTGGCACAGCAACGCCAGCGACATCAGTTTGACCAGCGTCACACCGCCAAATCCTTTCAGTTGGGAGACTTGGTCTGGGTAGATGCCAAGCATCTCACGGAAAATATCATGAACCGCGAATCCTTCAGGAAGCTGGGACCTCGCTGGCACGGGCCCTTACCCATCACCGAGAGGTTCTTCAGTGACCAGCGGCGAGAGCTACCCGAAATTGACAGAGGTGCCCCGGTGGCATATCAGCAGAAGTGACTTCAGTTCAAACTCAAAGTCCGTTTTGAGCACTGTCCGCAAGCACACGGCGCCCCTACACCGCAGTTTTAGTGAAGAACAGCGTGTGCGGCCACGCATCTCACAGTCCCTCTATTCGGACTTTGTTTCCCCAAGTATAGAGACTGCGGAACACCTCTACCAGTTTTGCTTGGCGCATTCCGTAATTCAGAACGCGCGTTTCAGCGTTTCAGTATGTGCTTGAGCGCAGAAGGCTCTGAATGCGCTGAAGAACGCCTGAGTGACTCGGACACAGAAGCTCTAGACCGAGCTTTTGAGTTTCTTAGAAACGCGCTTCCCACACAGCTACCCGTAACCCCCGTCGTTTTTAATGGATCAGGGCGCCCGAAACTTGCGAACGCTAAGGATGCTGGGAATGACAAACGCCAAGCCAAAGCTGCGCTTTCTGTGGCTGAGCGATCTGGTATGGACAACTTGAGAAGCAGTGGTTCAGCGCTATGGAAAGCTGCTGGAACGTGCAACTGCAAAGATGCGACATGCCAGAAGGACGCGCACGTGATACTGTGCCAGGGAGCAATAGCCCTGCCAAGCCATTCGATTGGCATATTGTATTTATGCGTACTGGGGCAGTGAGATGGCAATGGGCTCGGAAGGGGACTCCCGAGCCATTGACTTCGTACTATGGGGAGCGAAAGCCTGGACTTGATTATAGCTGGCAGCATATTATCGTCCACCCTTCTGGTGCGCTACGCCGCTGGGAGCGTAATAGGGGCGGCGGCTGGTTTCTGGAAGACGCCACTCAGTTGAAGGCGCCGGTAGCGCCATTCTCATTACCGATCAGCAGCGTTGGGTACTGGAATCCGACGATTGTGATTGACGATGACGAATATCGTGGAATTCCCTACACGGGGCGTAAGCCTATACACTCAGCGCCTACGGACAGTGACGATTCGGGTACAGGCGCTGTGTCCTGGAGTAAGGAGAAGTTACCAGATTCTGATGACAATGATGACGCGGGTGTCACTAACAGCAAGGAGAAGCTACCAGGTTCGGATGACAACGATGACGCGGGTGTCACATATGACATGGACACTGCCAGTCCGAAATGGGAGCCAGCCTCGCCCGAATATGATGACACTGAGGATGACGTCAGCGAGTTTGATGACTTGGTAGCTGACGATGCTGAAGAACAATCTGAAGCTCGAAGGTTGAAGAGACTGGGACTGCAATTGATCATGGATGAGAAGGGTGAACTTCATTGGGTACCAAAGGGCACCTCCCCGACCTCACCTGTTCAGCCAGAGGATCAGCCTATCACCGAGCAGAAGTCTGAGGCCATATCTGAGGATGCCCCAGCCTCTGTGGTGGAGACTGTTCATGTACCACCGAAGAAACCAATGGGTGAGAATAAGGCTGGGGTGTCTGAAGAGACGAAGAGGCAACCTAGGAAATATCCGAGATGCTGGACACATGAGTATATAACTCAATTGAAATGCACCATAAGCAGTGACAGTGATGAAGTAGAAGAAGTGCTTGACGTGGCTCCTCGTAGGAAGAAGGCAAAGATCAGCAAGGGACAATGAAATCAACTGTCTTGATTAGGATTGTCCAAATGCAGATTCTCTGATTAGGATTTGTATAGGTGGCAGATGATGATATGCCAGCCGACATGGGACAGATCGATTAGAGATATGAACTGCGCGCCTTGAAAGTATAAGACCTGAATATTGCCCATTTGGAGGCTGTTCTAACTTGAAGCAACTATTTGGAGGAGCTGTTGCTCAACCTGTTAATTTACTGGTCAATCTTTCCTGCCATAAAGATATTGCAATTGCTTGAATTGTAGCCTTGTTCAGATACAGTATCTCGCAAAGCACCTGGTTCCCAATCTGCTAACGTTTACAAAACGCAATACCCAGGACTCTGAGACTAACGAAAAACTCAAGAGTAGCAACGAAGAGTTGAAGAATCAGAAAAGTGCGTATGCGGTGCGTGTTGCGGAGCTAACTTTTCAATGCCACTCCAAGGACGCGACGATCCGTAAGCTGCAAGAGAACCTTGAAAACTACATCAAACCACCCGTGCGCTCCTGCGTTCATGGCCAAGATGATTCGAAGAAATACCGTGACTGGAGAGAGATTCGACCGAAGATGCTGCAGGTTTTGGGCGTCGACGACATGCTAGCGAAGCACCAGGAGGATGTACAACAGAAGCGTGACAAGTAAGTCTGACCTGCGTTGATTTCCACTTGCACTTAAGCATGCACGGGAGTTTAACTTTTTCAACTTGAATTTCTTCAGTTTGAAGTCAGCGGAAACACACGACGAGGAGTATGGCTTTTCCAATGAGGATCAGGACAACGAGATGACAGAAGAGGGCTGCACGGATACCACAGAGTCCCGTGAGGATGAGCCCGAGCATACATGCCATCCCTGGACTCCTGGAGCTCAGTGCGCTCTTGCTGAGGCGCAGAAGAAACTAGATGAGTTGCAGGCTCTAATTGGAACTACCCTTGGCCACATCGGCGTCGAGAATGGTAAACTCTCGAGCGTCGCCTCGGGCTGAACAACACACCACCCCACTCAGCTATTCATGCAACAATCCTTCAGTATCAAACCACGAGGATGGGAAGAGAACATACTATCCAACAGAGGCTGGGCACTGATTCCATCAGTTCGACCCGTCTGCCTGGTCTCGAAGGCGATCTTCATGACGTTATCAAACGGGGAAAACGAGATGTAAAAAGACGTTTGGAAGTCCTTCTCGCTTGTCTCGCTGAAGGTGTCGGTGGCATCAAACTCCTTTCGATACCATTTGGGCTCACCTTCGTACTCCCCTCCCAGCAAGAAGTTGACATCGTCTCTGGTGGCGAAGGACTGCGGATACTTCCACAGAACTCGAGTCCGAGAGATTTTGGCAGGCTTCAGCCCAGCCATCATCTCTCGAACCATATCCTCTGCATACGCACACAAAGTTGTTAAATAAATAAGAAATGAAACTAAGAACAAGCCAGGTCGCATACGTGAGCACCTTGGCATTCGACCTTGAAGGGCACGATACTGCCTGGCTCGGAGATTTTCTTCTGGCGGAACGTTTGCTCATTCGCGTCGAACACGTCCTCCACGCGCACCACACGCACTCGATGCCGAGGTCCCGTGAGGCCATCAGGGTGAAAAGTCCGCCTAACTCCACGTTGAATTCTATTCACGAGTTTTCCCAACTCCAAACTATTGATGGGCTGTTCGAAACCGCGAGTTTTCCATGATGGAGTCCTAAGAACTCGTGCTGACACTCCATCAACCGAAAAGGAGAGAACCCTCCTACAAAACATGGTGTGTGGGGGCACAAAGCAATCGACAGGGTGCATTTTTCTGAACATCCTAAAATCGTGAACGTCACCCTTGCCGAAAAAATACGTCTCGTGCACATCCAACAACTCGTCAGTCATAAACAGCTCATACAACTCATCATAAGTGCCATCCCAAGGACCATTCACGTTCACGAGACGCCCTGACAGATTTCGCAAGGCCGCAGGTTTTGTTAGCAGATCATACAGCAAAACTCGTGCTTCCTCCTCCGAAATATGGAGTCGATCGGCAAACGACAACACAGTCTCAAGGAGTCTCACCCGAAATATGACAACGCTTTTACCCATCCTATCAAACTCAAACTTCATGCCTTGTACACGCCCCCACCAAAATTCAGCGGAGCCAGATCCGGGCTGAAACCGAACATAGTCCCCGCGACAAACCTCACGAAGGCTTTCCCCATCAAACATGTCTGTGCAATGCACAGGAAACTCGTCCCTAGGAGGCGCTCTCCCACGTCCAAGGACGAGAGGCGTTCCCGGCTCAATACACAAGCGTGGCACACTGGTACCCGTCATTTGCATGCAAATACAGGTCTCAACAAACAAACAAATACACGAACACAGAACCCTTACCGACTAGAAACACTCTCAGGGCCAACTTAGACGCAGAAGGCCCAACGGTGTCATTAGAGTCATCGCGTACCTGCGCGTTAGCTACCGTTATGGTACGTCACATTGCCACTTTCTTGCCCTCCAAGCCTCCAAACATCACGCACGCTTCGATATTCATCTCTTTTGATCTCAGGGCTACCAAAATTGCAGTTAGTGAACATGAAATAGTACTGAAATATGGCGACTTCGATCGATAGGAGATGGTTTACGTATAGTTGTATGCCACCTGGATACCGAAGGAATATTTCCTTTTTACACACATCGATCGGATCGGGTCGGGAGTGACTAGACCTCAGTACATTACGAGACAAGTGGACAACAGCCCTCAACAAGATAGCTTGAGGGCTGGAAGGATGTCGCGCGTGACCCGTGACGTCGTATCTGATCGCACCTGCCTTCGCTTCCATTGGCGTTCGGCCAAACCTTCTCCGGCCAGAAAACCCCATCGTTTAATCGGATGTTAATCGATCGGGGGGGGGGGTTAATCATCCCTTCCCCCGGGGTGCCTCGCAGCATGTGATTTACCGTTCTCAACAGTTCTTGAAGCTCTACAGCCTTTGGTGCTTTTTTTTGGCTGATGCACGCATGCACCTTTTTCAGCCCCGAAATAGCCCTTTTTGACTGAAAAATAGACTTTTCAGACTGCCAAATAGTTATTCTGGACAGTACACACGGTTTATCTTTCAAATATGGACTTTACTGAAAAGTTTTTATCAGTGTAACTATGGAGTTATGGGACCTTCTGGGAGCTATTTGGATACCTTTGGCTGTAGCATGCACTCTCCATCCACACGTAGCACTTGAAAACTGTGTCGCGGAGCCCTGGCGAATTTTCGAGAAAATGGACAGAAGTGCAGCGAGGACTACTTTGACGACATAAAAAGCACTATTTCAACCCTGTCTTCACCTCCAACAGTACTGCCAACAACCTCAGCTGCAGGCAGCCAGTGTGCATTCACCTACAGCACCTACATCCACCTTCTGGGCCCCTTAACACGGTGCCTATTTTTAGTAACTACGTAAACAACCTTCTGGGTGAACGGCTTTTACGGCGGTCAGTGCATGGCGAGTACCTCCACAGAAGCACAGGAGAGAGTGGTGGAAACAGGGACCTCCGAAGTGGCTGTGAGAGCCGGGGCCTACCTACCCACCGGCAGGACATTACGCCGACTCTGACGACAGTCCATTACCACCGCCTTCTCCCCCCGCGTCGGACGATGAAGAGGAGTAGAAGCCCCTGGCTTACCTAGAAGTTGCTGGAGCGTGAACGAGTGAAGATGCAGCCGGGACAGGACCCATATATACCACATCCCCACCACGTTCACTTTCCCTCCCACCACCATAGGATCTGCTGTCTGTGGCAGCACCCATCCATCCCTACAGTCTGACACACTTCGCAATGTGGGTACGTGACGTGTACGCGACGCGTCACGCGGATCACGTAGTCTGTGGGTGGCGCGTCAAGCAAATTCCAGGGGGTTAAGAGGTGGTTGGTCGACTTTCCAAATTGTCACTTTCTTTCGATTACACGTAAAGATCAAAGTATCCATCAAGGGCACACCTATGTAGCAGCATACTAAAATATCAATTTATGCGACCTCTGGAGCACCTTGAAAATCTGCCCCTGTGTGCGTGACGCGTCACGCGATCTGCGTGACGCGTCACGCGGATTACGTGACGCGTCACCAACAGTAATGCATGGTTTTATGCGGGTGATAAACACGTTTCTTTCATGTGTGCGTGATGTGTCGCGTGACGCGCGTGACGCGTCACGCACTGAGCACGCCCACACATGGATGCGTGTGTGCGAACCACTCGCGCCACTCGTACGTCACGCACGGTGTCGGATGTTTGTGTGCGTGACGCGTCACGCACATACAATTTTGATATGACATATAGCTTACACGTAAGTAGCACGTTAACTCCTATGCTAGAATCTCCCCTGGAAACGGGGGAGAATCGATGTCGATTTGCCCCCCCAACTGTAAGGCCCGTTGTAGTCCCCCTGGGGCTTCAATATGGGCCCCACACATAATGGCCCAAATTTTTGGCCCAGGACCGAAAAAAAAAACACTATAACGACACTATGCTAGATCGATAGAGTTGGGTTTGGGGCAACTTTTTGTACTTGATTAATAAAAACGAAAAGAAGGGGGGGAAAACACGCCAAGATGTTGATATGGGGTATCTGGGGGTATCCCACCCCCTCCTACCCCCTCTACATGGTACCCCCTTGGTAATTATGAATCATTAGCGTTATTTGCTTCAAATAAACCCTATTAGGGTGCTACATGCCCCATATAGCCCTGGTCATAGTCCCCCATTTACAAAAAAATGCGACACACAGACACACTTTTTGCCCTTAGGTGATCCCGAAATTGGACTTTTAGGGTCCAAAATAATGCGCATGGCATAAAACCTAATTTTGGGGGCGTTCCACATCCCCACCACGTTCACTTTCCCTCCCACCACCATATGACCTGCTGTGGCAGCACCCATACATAGGACACCCCAGTCCTCTGCCACCGCAGGCTTACTCCACAGACCCCAGGCTCGGACCCCTGAGTCCTTATCCCCAAACCTTCGCAGGAGCTGCCCAGTCGTTCCAGACGCCAGCAGCAGCTCCTGGACCCGCTCCAGTCTCCCCCTGGACGTGGTCAGGGAACTTCTCTTTCAGAGAAGTCCCCACCCCCTACTTGCAGTTCACCACTACTCAGGTGGCCCAGTGCAGGCGGCCGCCAGTACAGCCGCCCCCAGGAGCAGCGAGGACGCCGCACGCTGGTTGGCCTTGAGACGCCAGGAGGAAGCAGCGATATTGGCAGCGTCCGGCGAGCTGCAGCACATGTTGACTATTATGGCCGTTGGTGCTGGAGGGGTGCCCGTTGGCCACCCCGGCACAAGGTATCCGACAGGAGCTCTTGGGAACACTGGAGGGGTGCACGCGGGGCACCCCGGTGTGAGCTACCCTGCAGGAGTGGGCAGTGTTGGCACTGGGGGGGTGCACGCGGGAGGACCTCTCGGCGCGGGCTACTCTGCCTCGGTCCCGGTGATTGTTGGACCGGTGGCCCAGCGGCACGTTGGCGCCGGCCACGCGGGGTATCACACGCGGGGTCGGCGGGAGTGTGGAGGTTCCGGAGGGGGCTGGAGCGACACACCCAGGCCTCGCAACGGGGGCGGCGGTCGCGAGTACTGAAGGCACACGACATTGGACACGCGACAGGAGCATCTGCCGCCTCGGACGCGGCAGGGGTAGCTACGAGTTGTACGCCGACCCCACCCGAGTACGCTGACGAAGACGAGGGTGTCACCGACGAGGACGAGGGTGTCGCTGACGAAGACGAGGGTGTCGCTGACGAGGATGAGTACGTACCGCGACTATGAGGAGTACCTGCGGTCAGGAGACTACAGCGACGTGGACCCCGGCGATCCGTACGGATTAGGGCCGCAGTGGGATGGCGAGGATGACGAGGAGGAGGACAGCCTGCTGCCCATACCTCGCACGTTCAGGGAGATCGAGCAGGAGGAGTTGGTCGTCGTCGTCGACACGACCACTTCGGCACAGCGTATCGTCACCTCCTCGACGTCACTCCTGACGCACCCTGCCAGCACTGACGAGGCGTCCACCGTGCTGTCGCGGCCCGAGGTGTATGTTCGTCCTGCAGAGCGTCGGCGATCTCGACGCTCGTCGGGCCCTGCGAGCTGGGGTGGGCTCAATCTGCCCTTCCGTGAGGAGTCGGACTCCCCTTCGCTTGGCGTATAACTCTCAGAACCAATAATCAACTACCATCTTTTATATTAATATTCACTGTGGGCATTTATAAGCGAAAAGTAACCAAACGATAACCAACTATAACCAAAAGTAAGCGAACGTAACCGGAAGTAAGGGTGCGATTCTTCGCAGTGAGTGGGTGTGGATTTTTTCACTGGGCTGCCTCTGACTGAGCAAGGAAATGATGCGTTCGTCGCCTTCACCTGTAAGCTCTCGAAGCTGGCCCACGTGGTCCCCATGAACTTCGGGGACAGCTCGGCTGCAACTGTTGCTCGCATCTACTTTGACACTGTGTGGAGACAGCACGGGGCGCCTATGAAGATTGTCAGCGACCGGGGCCCGCGGTTTCAGGCCGCCTTCTGGAAGGAGCTGATCAGGCTGATGGGGGTAAAAGTGGCGATGACCACACCGTACAACGACCCTCGGTTAGATGGACAAGCAGAGCACACTAACATGGTCGTGGAGGAAATGCTCCGTTCCTTCGTCGACGACAACCCAGAAGATTGGGATTTGTATGCCACTAACGTGGAGTTTGCTATCAACGACTCGCGTAGCGATGTTACTGGCTCCACTCCTTTCGAGCTGTGCTACGGCGTGTCACCCATGCATGTCGGAGCTTGATATGTTCCTGGAGGCCGCTCAGCCTGCCAGTGGGCGACGCAAAGGAGGGTTAGGGACTGCACATGAATGGGCATCTCG
>LGRX02035825.1:7514-79308 GCA_001247695.2 Cymbomonas tetramitiformis
GGTGTGAATCCAGCGAACGATGTGAGCCAAGTGCTGTGAGAGCCCTCACGAGGTCCCCTGAATTGAGCGGCGGTTCCCGTGAGAGCAAGTGCGATCCAATTGATGGGAGCCCCGTTCCACAGTGAACCCCCATTTTAGACTGGAAACTTCCTCCCGTTTTCAGCTTTCCCGTTTTCGGTTTCCACCAATCAGAATCCATCAGCGAAACGAGGAAAGATGGAAAGGATGAAGCAAGAGTTTAGGTCGAGAACCACCTGCAAAAGTCGCTATGGGAAATTTCCATGTGCATGTGTGATTTATTATATATGCAATTGCAAGTCAGTGCAGAACGCTTTCTCCCACGTAGCGTACCCTGCCCAGCGATTGACCGATTTCTAAGATTATGTATTACCTGAAGCAAATAGTTCCTACATAATATTATCACATATTCCTGCCGAGTTAGTGGATACCCCCAGCGCGAGGAATGGTAACTCCTGTCCCTACTTTTGGAAGTTTCAAAATTCCAAAGTTCCGCTCGCTACACCCACCTTGACGCGCCAGCCCACAGCGAGATGGCTGGTCTGCCGAAGAGTCTGTCCACATTATTTTGAAAAGATGACATATATGAGAAGATATTCTAGCGGACGCTTCCCTCATCCGGCGCGCGGGCTCGCTTGCAAGCGAGCGTTCGGATGAGGGAAGCAACCCTAGCGGAAACGTGGACGCGGTTGACATCCGCGTTTCCGCTAGAGCTAAGAGTGCAGTCTCGAATGCTCAACATTTGTTTAGTATGCATATATGATATGTGGGATATGCTCAGCGTGTGAGGTATGCGTCCCTGCTGGGCGTGAGTCGTAATGGCTGGCTCAATTTGCGCTCATCACCCCCTCTCACGAACACCGTCCCGAATCCTGATTTCTGAACGGATCTAGCTCGCTGAAAGAATATGTTGTTCGTGGCACTCATTAGAGTGCATATGCACAGTGTTGTTGCGTTTGGTATATGGGAATATACCGAACGCAACAGCCACTGGAAAGTGACCTTCACTTAAAGGCCACTGTCCAGAGATGCGGATGCGATAGTTGTTGCAAAGCGGCAAATTCTGCAAAACGAGAAGGATCGGATCAACGAACACGGTGAAGTGGCGTTCCTCGTTTTGCTTTGCATCGCACGAATAGGTTGAATTGGCGTTCCTCGTTTTGGCCGATCTCGTCAAACGAAAAGCGGAAATAGACTCCAGGGCTGGAGTCTTTTTCCGCATTTCGTCGTTTCCAGAAACCGAAAACGGAAGGCTCCTCGTTTCGTTCCTCGATTCTGATTGGTGGATGAAAACGGAAAAGCTGAAAACGGGAGGAGGTTTCCGGTCTAAAATGGGGGGTGAAGAGCGCACGGCTGAGCTCAGCCACCCTGGCTGGCCGGTGCGGGCAGAGAGAGAAAAGGCCTACCTGAACGTCTTCAGCTTGCGATGGGCGTTGAACACCAGCGCCAGGTGGCCGCTGTTAAGCCGCAGCGCTTGCACCTGGAGCACCGCCGCACCGTCAAAAAGCGGCCCGGAGGCTGCGCAGAGCTTGGGGCATCCACTGAAGAGCACCCAAAAAGCAGCCCGGAGCGAACATCCCATGCAAATGGAGCAGGCATGGGAGTCCGTCACATGCAAATGGAGCAGGCATGGGAGTCCGTCACATGCAAATGGAGCAGGCATGGGAGTCCGTCACATGCAAATGGAGCAGGCATGGGAGTCCATCACATGCAAATGGAGCAGGCATGGAAGTCCGTCACATGCAAATGGAGCAGAAATTTGGAGTTTGTCGCACGGGTGCCAGCTGTCAAAAAGAGAGGCGCGCGCTCTGCTCCTCAAAAGACGCCGGCGCCTGGGAGAGCGCACACGAGCACGTAGGGCCGCACCTTGGAATCTGGATTGGGGATCTCGGTTGGCACTGCTTCCCCCCAGGACTTGCCCTTGTCCAGGGAGACAGCCTGGAAGAGCACCCCGGTGCTGGTGCGGAAGATCATTAGCACCGCGCCATCATTGCGCTCCACCAGCGTGTTCTCGATGAGCCACGTGCGGGGGTGTGTCAGCTCCCCGTAAACCTTCCACGTCTTGCCTCGATCCCGCGACCGCAACACCTGTGCATCGCGCAGCCCACCTGCCATGAGGCCGCCACCTGTGCATCGCGCAGCCCACCTGCCACGAGGCCGCCACCTGCGCATCGCGCAGCCCACCTGCCATGAGGCCGCCACCTGTGCATCGCGCAGCCCACCTGCCATGAGGCCGCCACCTGTGTATCGCAGCCCACCTGCGACGAGGCCACCACCTGTGTGTGTCGCACAGCCCACCTGCCATGAGGCCGCCACCTGTGGATCGCAGCCCACCTGCCATGAGGCCGCCACCTGTGCACGCAGCCCACCTGCCATGAGGCCGCCACCTGTGCATCGCAGCCCACCTGCCACGGAGGCCGCATTCTGTGCATCGCGCAGCCCACCTGCCATGAGGCCGCCACCTGTGCATCGCGCAGCCCACCTGCCATGAGGCCGCCACTTGTGCATCGCGCAGCCCACCTGCCATGAGGCCGTCCGGGGGCCGTAGGCTCAGGGAGCACCGTGGCAAGCGGACGGGAAAAGGCGGCTTACCCCAGCTGACCCTCGGTTCTCCTTGATGCACGGCGGTGCATCGTGCGGCTCGCGCCTGCCAGGATCAGCGCAAACGGGTCGTGCACCCCGTCCGAATCACATCCCAAGAGAAAGGGGAGAATCATTGGCGAGCTTCTCACTATCAGCAGCAAAGCCGCTTGCAACCTGTCCGGAATGCATGTCGCCACTGGCAAGGAAAGCCAAAGGTTGTCACTGCCACAGAGCTTGAGAGCCCGCATTCTCGAGACGTGACAGGAGCCAGCAAAGTCCAGCGGCCGCTCGCAAGCGCAGGCAACGCTGCGCGGAGCAGACCTGGAAGAGTCTGCAGATCCGTTCAGGCTAAGAAGCAGCCAACACACAGTAAAGCACGACAACTCCTACTGCGGGCTTAACGGCAGCGGTGCTCCCAGAAGCGCCATAAACATCGAGATCCGGCCACATCCGGAGGAGAGGGTACGGCTCCAGAGGTCCATTTTGTAAGCAAAGGATTGAGGGATAGCTGCAAAGTGGGCGAGGGCAGGAGCTGAGGAGGGAAGGAGGGTGCCGGGGGGAGGGGTGGGGGGACGCAGGGGGCTGCACTTGGTTCTGAATTGGGAACAGGGCGGAGCTCTTACCAGAACGGAAGCAGCCATTCACCGGTCGACAACACTGCGCCCAACCACACAGCCACGCTTGCCTCAGTCAGCAGCCTCAGCAGTGAAAGCAGAGACTCGACCTGAAGTGGTCTTGCGGGGATCTGCCTCTACCGGCCAATCACATACACTCTCTCCGGCTCCAGCACCGTCCCCTTCCCCACGCCTCCGTTGAGCCTAAAAGGGGGGGTGTGGAGACGGTACTCCTGGTCGGCTGTACCAGGCTGGAGCAGGAGGGCGGGAAGGGGGTCCAGCACCTGCGAGGGGATTCGCCAACACCTTGGGGACGGCATTCCCACTCGGCTCGACCAGGCTGAGCAGGGTCGTCGGGGAGCTCCACCTGCTCCGCGAGTGACACCCGCACCGCGAATCAGACCTCTCCCAAGCGATTTGCAGCACATACTGAGTCACAAGTTCCCAAAGGCTTATGGACGAAGCGCGGGAACGGGTGAGATGGCCAATGATCGCAAGCAAGTGGGCGGCAGCGATAAAGGGCAGCAGAAGGGAACCGAGCAGCAGGATGTGAAGAGCTGGATGACATGACAAGACGAGCAAGTTCCACACCCAGCAAGAAAGGCCGCACTACCAATCGCCTCCTGGCAGGTGCTCATGGCTTGCCAAGCAGCCAGGCGAGACGAGGGCCTGCCACGTCACGACTACATCAAAAACGAGTGCATTGCTGCGAAAAAATCTTTCGTGCCCAGCACGGAGTCGAGACTGTTTCGGGGATGCAAACTTTAGTCAGGCCTGGCCAGGAGATCTGTGCTGGATGATCCTGTCCAGAGTGTGAGCTGCGTGCGCAGGGGCCGCTGTGGGGTTGAGCCTGCAGGGTGACCTGCGTGCGCAGGGGCCGCTGTGGGGTTGAGCCTACAGGGTGACCTGCGTGCGCAGGTGCCGCTGTGGGGTTGAGCCTACAGGGTGACCTGCTGCGCAGGGGGCGCTGTGGGGTTGAGCCTGCAGCCCCGGGGACTGTGCGGAAAAGCAAGGCAACGCCGTCGCAGGCATCAGCTCGACAAGATCATCGCGACCGCGCACCTAACGGCACGTAGCCAGCTGTAGTTGCGGCCCATTGCAGCTTCGACTCCAATGTCCAGGACAGCCATCTTGATATCCCCTCCAGGCACCCACCGATCCGTGCTATCGCCCGGCGCGAGCCCCGGGGGGGGGGATGCAGGGGGCGGGGCAGTGGCCGGATCGACCCCGTCTGCAGCCCCGGGGGGAAGACGCATGCAGAGCCGGGACTCGCTGTAGAATAGCAGCAAGCGGCCGGTCTCCACGTCCATGTGCAGCACCGGGCTCCATTGTACACGACCCACCTCCATCATCGGAATCGTCCGCTGGGGTCCCCATTTCCGGCCGGTCTCGTCTTTCTGCACCGATCCACCGCACCCAGACGTTCCCACAAGAATCTATCAACAGCTGGTCAGTAGATGTTCAACCGCCGGCCAGCAAGTTGGAGTCGTTAAGAGAGTACTACAAGCTCAGGAGGCAGCGACTGGTTGATCAGCACCTCCTGCTTCAAGAAGATATTGCTGTTCCGGGAAATGGAACCGATTTAAGCAGCGAGCCGAGAAATATGTCCGGACAATAGGCACGGTGAGGCGGAGCCGGAGTTTCAACGACCAGTGCTCGAGATGCTCGAGAGCTGGGGATTTGCTCGCTCGCCGCCAGGACTTCGCTCAAAAGTTCAGGGTGGATCTATTCTGGAAAGAACGCAAAGACCAAGTAAAAGAAATTCAAAGGGCCAACAGGAAATGCGGGGTGCTAGCTTCGAAGGCTTACAGAAAACGTATGCCAGATGCGTTGATCGGAGAACCCTTCGTATATTCTGGAGCCCTGCCAGGCTGCGACGAACCTGTAGAGCGCACGCAGCCGCCAACCTCAGCTGCAGGACGAAACCGCAGATAACTTGTGAATAATATACGAAAAAACTAAAGGCTCGCGATAAGAGGGAGGGCGCTATGAGGTAGGTCCGACCTGTCTCCAACTTTCGCCACGGTGGCCATGTGCATGTATCTCGAGGAAGGCCTGGCGGTCGGATGAAAGCGCGAAACTAAAGCAGTATGATTCACTCGAGGGAGGTAGCCGCGTACGCCGATATCGTGATCCGGTGCAGGTGCAGCTTTAGAAATGCTGCTGCTTTTACCACTGGAACCACTCTTCTCTTTGCCAGCCTTCTCTTTGTTCGTTTGTCGGCGTGTCTTCGTGTGCACAGTGGCCTCCAAGTCCATCAGCTTGCCCCCTGTTGCTTGGGAGCCGATCATCTACAAGCAATAGCACATGTTCTTAGTACGTTCGTCAATTTCTGCTTTTTATCCTCGAAGGAAGAGAATGAGCCTCAACACACATTTCTTTCCTCCCACGCGTTTCCACTCAAGTTTCCGAGTACAGAAGCGGCAAAGTTGGTCTAGACGTTTATGAATATCGCACACACACACACCACATACCACACGGTGAGATGCAGGATGTAAGGATAAATGTGGCCGTCATTCCGGAAGACGAAACCCTAAGGTGGCTTGTGAAACTTTATGTTACAGCAAGGCTGCCGTCCCGGGGCCACTATCTCGGGGTGGAAAATCGCGTATGTTGCTTAGAGTGAAACAGACTCATGAAGTGAAGAAAGGACAACGGCGATACCTCGTCGGTAACAACGATGCCCTCTTCTTCAAGCTCTAACTCCTCCAGCACATCTTCCATCGGTGACGCGACAGTAGCGAGCTGGGTTTCTTCAGCGTCTACAACGCCGATAAATGGCTGAGTTTCTAACGTGACTGTTTTGTGGTACCGCAGTAAAGCCAGAATTACAAGTGGAAATACCCAGCGAAGGAGCGACTGCTGACTGCGTGAAAGCCATCGTCCCTCACTGCTTCGAGTAGCGGAGACGTGTAGGGGTGCTAGACCCCCACGGGGCGCAGTCTGTCGACGCATGACTAAAACCTTGCAAGATTTCTCATGAATACGAACGGCGACTAGAGGGATCCGTTTGCAAGGGAAAACAGTAGCTGTGCAATGTACACGTGAGGATCAATTTGAGCTCATGGTTGAAAAGGCAAGCGGAAGGAATACGCAACGTTGAAACATCAAGACAGATACTTGAGAAAGCTATCTCAAAATATTATTATAGAAAACTCGTAACTACTAAGAAATCTCGAACTGTGGAACGTATGCGCTGCAGAAGTTGCTGCAAGCACTGCTGCTATCGCGGCTATGAGCAGTTCTTGACTACAGTTTCAACGTTTTCGAAGTTTGTAAATTCGCAACATTTGATGATGTTTCGTGTCGATCGGATGCTCGATCGTGTCGGTATCATATCGACATGGCATGGCATGCGATGGCATGTATCAGTATAAGTATGGCATGGCATACAGCGATTTAAGCCCATATTTTGCGTTCCGGAATTGATATAAACTATAGCTTACCCGAGGTTATGTGACACACATACCCTACGGACCCCCCCTAGCTACCCTAGCTACCCTAGCTACCCTAGCTACCCAATAATCACAACTGTAAGCTAGATGCATGTCACGGTTAGGGTATCGGAGAGCACTAATAATTAAGAATTGTTAGTGCAATAGTAATGCGGGCATAAGGGACCCGCAACGCAATATCGGAATGAAAACGAACGTAAATAATGCCAGTGAGGTGGGCGGGCGGGATGATACCCTTCCCGAAATCAGATCAACTATCGGAGCAGAACTCTACAGAGTTCCAAACCTTATACTGCTCAGACCTGGGACCTACAGTACGGTCCTGGGACCTACGGTCCTAGGTCCCACGGTCCGGTCTGTCACATAACTGACGGAGATGCCAACTTTCCCCCCATAGGGGGGGAGCAGTGGTGCACCTTTCTGTCACCCCTTGCTGGATGTGACACACCGACAGTAAAGACTGTCACCTGTCACTTCCTATAGTAGGCTGGGTGACCGTCACCAGTAGACGGGAAACACCCGTTAGTATTTATGTGTATCTCTTTTATCAATCTGAGACTTTTTACCGTTCTGATATCGAAACCCTTAACTCAGGGTTTATTCTCCGTTATCCGATATATACACCCGACTATATATCTGACAGGTTTGACCCCACTTACGTTTTATTTAGCCACTGCGACACCGCGAGGATGATTGGCTAGAGCCGGACGCTTGGGATGGAGTGAGGCGCTCCGCGCGTGGGAGTGCCGGCAGTCGCGGGTATGGCCTAAGTTTTGTGGGTTGATTTACGGCTGGCTGTAGGCCTTTGGGGGCATCTTTTCTACGGGATTTAACGTTGGATTGGTTTACGCATCCTGGTTGGTCACCACACCGTTTCGTATCGGCCGCCATCTACCACACGACTTCTCGGAATTTCTGTTCTCTCACGGCAGCCGTATCGGCGACCCACCACATTTCTTGGCCGCCCAAGACTACCGCATTTTTTCCACGTCTTCTTGCCTCACTCCACCCCTGTGGTCTTCTTCATCATGGTTGCTTCTACTAGATCAACGGCTAGCATGGCGCATCGCCGCCGCACATTAAGCACAATCTTTGACTCCGTTGCTGCCAGACATGCCAACACGCCCGCGACCCCGACAGCGGCACAGCCGGCCGCTAATTCGGCGGGTGCTACATTTTTGGCATCGGTACGCACCTTGCAGCGGGAGCACTTCGACATGAAGGTGGCGAAGCACGTCCAGCGCAAGTTGTTCGACGGCAAAGAGGGGAGATTTTCCGGTGCGGAGCCCCACGCGGCGGCCATCTTCACGAGGATGGTCTCTGCCCTGCAGGCAGCATTCGTCACCGAGGACACCGGTTTCCTCCCGCTCTTCACGCTGGACGACGCTACTTTGGCCGTCCGCGTGGAGGCCAACAATTTGTTGTTCTCCACGATCGAGCTGCTGATCGACCCCTCGTCGCCCGCGGCGGACTGGTTGGACTCGTCCAGCGCCAGCTTCCCAGCAGACGGTAAGCGTGTCCTACTCGAGTTCGCCCGTCGGATGATCCCGGTCGGGGACCCCTTCCAGGGGCAAGCGGACATGTTTGCCGTCCGCATCGTTGCGGGCGTGGACCCTCATGGACCCATTGAGGACTTCAACGCCGCGCTCAAGGCAGCGAGAACGAGATCGACGCTCCAGGACGAGGACGTGAAGTCCCTTTTCATCAAAGCCCTCGACGCCACCTTCTACCAACCGGTGGTGTCCCGTTTGCTCCTTCACGACCAGCGAGCCGCCCACGACCTACTCACCATTCAGCAGTGGGTGCGGGAGTGCTACGGCGAGCACGTGCGGGCGGGCACCGCCACCGCATCGGCACACCGGTACTCCCACGGCACGCATTTCATGGAGAAGGACGTTGATGGGTCGGGTGCCGCGAGCGAGATCGCGGACTTGCGGACAATGGTGCTCGACTTGAAGAGGCAATTGGCCACCTTCCTCGTCACCGCCGAGTCCGAACCGTCTCCGCGGGGGTTTACCCCTCGCGCGGACAAACCGGACCGCCGGGTCAAGACCCGTTTCGCAGCCTCGCCCCTCCCCAAAGGGGGAAATTGGTCTCAGTCCGTCTCGCGGAAGGTGGCCTTCCACCGCGAAAGCGGTGCGACAATCCCGTACTGCCAAAATCAGGTATGTGCTAAGGGGAAGGCGAGGCACTGGCACCGGGACTGCCCGAACGGGGGCAGGACCGGACTCTCGGCCTTCGCCTTCGCCGAAGAGGCCGAAAACTCCGTGTTGGCCGCAAAGTTCCAACACGCCATCGACAACAGCGACCCCGTGGAGTTCGACGCCCTCTGCATGCTTGCGGGCGGGAAGCCGGAGGTCTTCACCGATCTCTCCGCGTGCTCGTTCTGCGAGGAGGGCGGTGAGGTTCTCGTGGCCGCCGTCGCCGAGTTCTCTGAGATGGCGCACGCGGCTGGAGCTTCCACGTTCAACATCAACACCTTCACTGCCGACATGCCGGTGGTGTCGGAGCCACCCGCGCACTCCCCGCCCGCGTCGGTTGAGTCCGAGGAGGATTGGACCGGTCCGCCAAACCCCTTCTGCCCTCCCGTCACCCGCACGTTTGCCGACTTCATTGAGGGCACGGGGATTGCATTGGTGCCCGACGAGCCGGCCGCGAGCATGAACTTGCTCTCCGCGGTTGAGGCGCCGGAGCGCGTGATCGACTACGAACCCGCGGCTTACGCCACGAGCGGCGATGACGACGGAGATGCCTCGGTGACGCCGCCGCGGCCACGGTACGGCTGCGGGAATGGCATTCCGAAGTTCGGAAGGTCTCTCCTCACTTCCTCCTTGGTGTGCGCACTCTTTGTAATTTGTGCCGCCGCCGCGCCGCATGCCGTTGCCGGTGTCGGTGGTGCCGATGCGCGCACATGCACAGGTCCACCGGTCGGTGGTGCTCCGTGGACTGCCACAGCAGTCCCGACTACGGGTGCTTCGCCAACTGAGGCGGTTCATGACGTGCCGTGTGCGATTCCGCCTCGTCGCCAACGGCGGGAGCAAAGGAGGCAGGGCCTCTACATGGCTCCGATGCCGTGGCATCCCGGACCGCCACCGCCTGCCGAGTTGTTTGTGGACGGCCCTCCGCTGTCGCCGGCTTCATCTTCAGATGACGAGGCTCCACCGTCGGGCAGCACTTGGCAGCATCCCGGTGCGGTGCAGCCTCCCGTGATCGAGAACCCGTCAATTTCTTCTACGAATGATTCATCACCGGCCCCGGGGGCCGGCAACTGCTTCACAGTCACGCTGCTCCGAGCCGGGCAGACAGCTCCGAAGACCACTAGTGGCTAGAGTTAGTCACGCCGTGCCTGCCTGGGAGTTAGATGTAGTGTAGTCTCCTAGATGTGCAGAGGGGCTCTCTGAATTTGAGCTGTATTTAGGGTTTTAGCAAAGTAACAGCAGTATCTGACAATCTTGCTGTGACCTGGGACCGCCCTGACCAAGAGTACAGGCCCCCAGTTGTGCTACAGTTTCCTCCTGAAGTTGAGTAGGGAGTTTGTTTGCTTCGTTCACTACTAGCTCCGGTCACCACCCTAGGTGGTGTGCTGGATGTGACACACCGACAGTAAAGACTGTCACCTGTCACTTCCTATAGTAGGCTGGGTGACCGTCACCAGTAGACGGGAAACACCCGTTAGTATTTATGTGTATCTCTTTTATCAATCTGAGACTTTTTACCGTTCTGATATCGAAACCCTTAACTCAGGGTTTATTCTCCGTTATCCGATATATACACCCGACTATATATCTGACACCCCTCGCCTGGCTGTCACTTGCAGTGTTGTCCGTGTCACTGTGTCACGGCTCCCGAACCCTAAAGTCTACTCAACATTTGTTATTATCAACTTTAGACTTCACCAGCTCGACACGACTGCCCTTTTCCGCTTCACAGTAACAGTCAATATATTGCCATATATCTCCTGTTCTATAAGGTTATCGCCCACGCACCTTCAGTGTTAGCTTGGTTTTTGTTCTCTGGTTCGCTTCGCGCCCTGCGACTCTAACCGACATCTATTCGACATCTCCGACATCCCGACATCCCGACATCAGCGCCGGACCGCCTTACATCAGCGCCGGCCGACACAACATTAAGCCGCCTCCCGACATCTATTCGACATCTGCCAACGTTTTTTTTTGCTGCACACCCAGTGTGCTCAAATTCACCGCTGGACAAACGTTATTTTATTCCCGAAATGGCCTCTACCCGACGTGAAGGTCTTGGTTCGGCTCTGCGTGCTGCCCGCACGCGGGGAGCCTCCACCCCGTCACATTCGCCCTCAGGATCACAGAGTACTCCTGTTTCATCCCGTGGACGCCGTAGGATTGTAGGGACATCTACATTACGGTCTAAGCCGACATCATCGGTCGACGCCCCGACGGCTTTCGACTATTTCAACGACCCCGACGTGTTGGGGACCACGCCCGTGGAGGAGGGCCGCGAGGATGAGTACATCGACCAGCTGGCTTACGCTTTTCAGTACGGCAGCGACCTCATGTCCTTCCTCAAGTCCACTGGTCTCAAGATGCCCGCTGGCTTCACTCTGGACACTGCTACTGCCGACGTTGACTTCAGCGCCCTGCTTTCTGGATTGGCCCATGTGTTGTATCCCGTGTCTTATCACGAGGCAGCGAAGCTTCTTGACCTGGAGCATGACCACGAATTTTACCACGTGACCGTCAACGAGCTCCTCTTCAGCATTTTACCCCACCCACTTCGTGGTAACGCTCTCAGCGTGTTTCACGAATGTGCCCGCCACCACCCCGCTGACGGCCGCTACGCACTGCAGCGGCTGCGCTACGAGGTCGAGGGCGTGCCCGACTCCGACGGCATGCGTTTCTGGACCCAGCTGCGGGCGGTTGTGCTCACCGAGATCGAGGACCCCGCCCCACAGCTTGCCCTGATTCGACGCCTTGGTGACCGCCACCAAAAGCTCAAGCCCAACTACAGCGACTCGGACCGCGTTGCGGACCTTTGACACGTGTGGTCCGAATCCGCCAAGAAGTCACCGTACGTAGCCCCCCTTTACTTGGTTGTGCTACGGGAGTTGCGGGCGGATGCCACGTTCACCTTTGCCCGCCTTGCGCTCCGCATCCGCCTTGCATTTCGGGACGAGAGCCCCCTCGCCACACTCTCTCCCTCTTCCGCCCCTCCCGCCGCTTCCGACATTCCGCCCGAGGGTTCCGGCTACCGCCCCAAGGGTGGCGGCCAGAAGCCCCCTCATCACGCTCCTCGCCCCGTTGCCATGGCCCTCCGGGCGCAAAAGCAGTCCTTGGCGCCCTTGGAGGGCAAGTGGGTGGCCGACACGCCCAACTCGCTCTACCGCAAGTGGTCGGGTACTGGGTTCCCCTGCACCGTGTGCTTCCGGCTCTGGAACGTCACGGACGCTCATCCCGACACGCGTGGTGCGTGTCCCTGGGTGTGCATCGAGGCCTTCGCCAACGACAAGCACTTGGAGATGTCTAAGCCGGCCGCCTCCCGCCCGTCCCTCGACGCGTCCGCTGCTGTAATGTCGTTGCCACCGCCTGCAGTGGACACGCCTGCCCCACCTGTTGAGGGCCCGACGGCTGCTGCATTTCACTCCGTGCGGCTCACTGAGCTCGCACCTGGTGGTGGCAACGCGATCGACCCCGTCGGCACCAGCGCTCTGGTGGTGCCTGCGGAGGATGCGGACGCCTCCCCGCCGCCCGATGAACCTGAGGAGCCTGCCTGCTACGGAGCCGCACTTGACGATGAGGACGACACCGACTGGCCGGCCTTCCGCTCTTCACCAATTTGGTTGCCTAAGTCCTCCGCTGTCACCGGCGATGAACATGGCGACTTCCCGGAACCCTAAGTATCGGACTAGAGATGTGAATGCGACTAACGCCACAGCATGGATTTGCTTCTAGCTAGGTTGAGAAAGGCCTCTTTGAGTTGACATTCAACATTTCTTTTAGCCGCCTGTCCGGGTGTACCGGCTGGCCCTGCAGTGCACCAGATCAGGGACGAGGTGTTCCCGTACATTGCCAGCATCATTGGCCGCCCAGTGTCCTTTGATGCAGCACAAGCAGGCGCTTACGCACATCGATTGCGAGCGTATTGGAGCAACTTGTTCCAGGGCCACCAGTTCCGCTCCGTTATGAGCAAGGTGGCGAGACCAGAAGGACGAGTTGTATCGTCGATCCTGTCCAAGGGCTGGCAGCCCAGGCCAGTGATAAGAACGGACCGCGCGCCTCACTACGTGGTGAACGTGGTGGGAGAACCATTGAGGGCTCTTCCCACCATCATGGCGACGCAAGGGTCAAGAGCATTCAGGAAAGCAAGGATGGGCACTGTGGTGCGCAACCAGAATGATGAAGACATCGAGGAGGAGTCCAGAGAGGTGAACCTCGACGAGAAGGCGCTAGCCATGGGCTACAGCGCAAGCGAACTACGCATGGCCGATGGCCTGAACGACGTAGAACTGGCGAGCATTCTGGGCCTGGCCATGGATCGCAGGGCTATGGAACTGTTGATGGCGGTCGCAGAAGCAAGCAGGAAGGGGCTTCCTCACAGCGAGGAGTCCTTAGAGGCGGAGAATTCCCCAGGACAGCCTATCGCTGTAGACAACAACTGGGCGGACCACGCGAGGTCGGACCCTCAGCAGAGGCAAGCTTTGCTGGCGGAATGGGTTGAGAATTCAAACGCATACACTCAGCAGGTGGCGAAGACCATGAGTCACCGTGACTGGGAGGAGAAGCTGCAGATAATGTGCTCGCAAGGGCAAAAAGGTGCAGAAGGAATTGGGGCTCAGCGACAGAAGGCTGGAACCAAGAAGAAGAAGAAGAACGAGTGGCAGCTCCACACCATCGAGCAGTATCGCCGGAGGCATGAGAGCCACTTCGTGAAGGAGGGCGCAACTCCAGCAGCGCGCGCGCCAACGTGCCTGCTTGGAGTCCGCCTGCCAAAGATGTAGAGATGAGACTGCCTAGATTGGCGTGCACTACCAGGCTCGCGGACTTGATGGCCAGCGTGGCCGAGCAGCAGGCTGACCGTGAGAAGTATCGAGATGTTCATGATGACGCATGGTGCCTTAGATGGTTGAGGTCCAATGGCGGCGTGAAGTTACCAGAAGACGAAGTCCATCGTGTGAGGAGGCGCGCAGCACGACATCGATGGGATGAAGCTACGGACGAGATCTACATGATCACGCTGTCAGGCAAGGAAGTGAGGATACCCAAGCCTGCTGACCGTCTTGCGTTGGTCAAAGAATATCATTCTAGAACGGGCCATTGGGGCATAAGGCGCACGCAGCATCTTCTGTGGCAGCGTCATTGGTGGGCCGACCTGAGGAAGGACGTTGAGGCCGTGGTGACCCAATGTGAAACCTGCCAGCGTGTGAAGACTCATTACGCAAGGGAAGAGGCGTGCCTGTCGCCCCTTGAGATCGTGCCATTCATGTATCGGTGGTCATTGGACCTAGCGTGGCCTTCAAGGAGAGAGACCAAGGCGGGCAACAACAGAGTGCTTATCATGACCGAGCACTACACCAGGTTCATAGTCTGCGTGCCCATTCCCGACAAGGAGGCAAGGACCATTGCAGCGGCATTTCGCAGCCATGTCCTGGCGGTATTCGGGGCGCCAGCAGAGTGCCTGGTGGATGGAGGCAAGGAGTTCGAGGGCGAATTCAAGCAGTTATGCAGAGACTGCCTGATAGACCGCCGAGTCACATCGCCAGACTCACCGGAAGGCAATGGCCTCACTGAGCGGGTGGTGCGTACGATGAAGTTCTGTTTCAAGAAGATTGCCTTGGAGAAGGGCCTCGACTATGAGTGGGACGAGCAGCTCTGGTCACTCGTGCTGAGCTATAATGCAGCGCGTCAAGAGTCCACAGGAGTGGCGCCGTTCACTTTGCTATTTGCCCAAGAGGCAGTGGTGCCGCCGGACTTGAAGCGAGCGCCCAGCATAGATTTCAGTCCCGAGATCGAGGATGACAAGGACGCACGGGTCAAGGAGCTCCTGCTAAGGGCAGAGGTGGTGAAGCGACTGATGGTGCACGCTGGTTGCAGTCTAGAGGTGGCACAACATCGTGACACTCTACATTACGAAGGAAGAAGGGGTGGTGGGATTGAGCCCAAACCACACCAGTTTAAGGTGGGTGACTTTGTCTACATTAGACAGAAGCCTCGCAGCGGCATGGAAGTCGCGACCAAGTCCGCCATTCTGAAGTTGGTCAAAATACAGCGGGATGGTGTGGTGGTGCTTGAGGACGCCACCAAGTTAAGAGAGAAGAGCACTGTGCAGAGCATCGCGCCATGTCACCTACAGGTGAAGGACCAGTATGATTGCAGTGCAGCCATTCCCAGCAAGCACCTGGCATGCGAAGTGTGCAGGAGGACTGATGGGGAGGCAGAGATGTTGCTATGTGACGCATGCAACAGGGGTTACCACTTGTGGTGTCTTAACCCATGATTCAAACCCATGTTCAGCAAATGTACTTTTCTGATTATGTATAGATTTATCAATTTAAGTGGAAACACCCACTTTAGTGATATATATCAACCTATGATTTGTTCTGAGCATAGGTCTGTGCTCTTAAGATTTATCAAAGTGATATATCTTATTTAGAACAAATCTGGACTTTTGTTGGATACAATCACAGCAACTTCACACAGCACATTTATGTGTATGTTTTGTCCTTAATAACTATGTCAGATATCATGTAAGCTGATCTGAGAGTTGCATGCAATATTGATCTGATCAAGTCTGATTCAATTGTCAATATGCAGAGTAGTTTTTGTAGTTGCTCCAGCGATGATATGTGAGATGAGACGCATGGACTGCACCCAACAGTTACCAGCTGTTTTATGGGTGCAGTATTTAGCCTTCGGGTCTGGAGATAACTCCATCCAGCCCTTCAGCATGTTGTCTTATCCTGCTTACCATTACTATCACCATCGCTGACACTTTCCACGCACATGTGTTTGGAAAGTGGTATCCACATTACCATATACAGTATAATTGATATATTCACTTTGAGTCAGTGAATCTCAACATGTATAATGAATGCTAGTGTATGTGCAGTGTGTAGTACTGCTGATTAGTACTAGTGTGTGTGTGTGTGTGTTTACTTGTACACACTCTGCAGGATCTTTCTGGATATCACAATATCCTAACAACTTATCATGCAGATAGTCAGCATACCATGTACTGATTACATCTAACATGATATATATAGTTTAGGGATTGTTGTAATTCCATGATAATCTCATTACAAAATGAGTTGCTGATAGATTTTACATGAAGCTCAGGTGAGCATTCCTTCCAGTAATCCACCATAGAATGTACATGTTATCTGGAGAGCATCTCGGCTCCACCAGGACATGACAAACTAATTATGGTGTTGAGATTACTTTCAGGCACCCTTTGCAACATGGATTCGAATATAGACTAGCATTCACTGCAATATGCTTATGCTCTATGTACTACAGCTGTTATCGTGATCAAGCTGTACAGTATGATAAAGCATGTACCATTCACAACATTGCAATCATTCAGCATAAGATGTGTGCATGGTATAGAAGTGTATGCACTGCATATTGATGATTGCTGTAAGTGAAATGAGTGCATGTGTGTGTGTGCTGATCTGCACACACATGTTGTGCACAGATCATTGTGCTGCTGATAAGTATAATGCTGATGATCAAAAGTATTTGTGAAGTCATCAGAACATTGGAATTTGCTGCAGTATGATAATAATGCATTCACATCAGCATAGTGGTAATGTATCCAAAGCAGTATGTATCCACAGCATAACGATCATGTGTTCCCAGCATTCCTGCATGTATACAATCATTCTACATATGATTTCGACGCGCGTACACATATGTGCTTCTCACTGCATGTAGACACATCAAAACTGTACGTGCTAAAATCGAGCATTCCTCGCATCTTATGAAATAATGAAAGGTGTATATTGTGCTGACAGGCCATAAATCATTGCACGCGCTGGTTATTGTAAACAGCGCGTAGAGATGATTTGCAAAAATCGCTGATGTCCGTCGTATACGAATGCGAGCGCGCTGCTGATGAAAAGCATGAATTGTCGTCGCCATCCATTAGCGCATGATACGAGCGCTGACATGTATACGAATCAAAATTCTGTCGATGACCACTATGTCATATATCATTCTGGACAATTTTGGAACGTGATTCATATAAGCGCGCGCATGCTGCGATCCACTTCTGCAAAAATATGCGACTATCGCGCAATATGCGACCATCGCGCATGCTGCCATCTGCAAATTAGTGACCATCGCGCAATATGCGACCATCGCGCATGCTGCCATCTGCAAATTAGTGACCATCGCGCATCAACATGTATGAAGCCGTACAAAAAGCAATTCAGTGCAATCATGAAAATTGCGATACTGCGCTGATGATTTCCGCGCGGAAACGATTTTGCCGATGATTTATCGCATCTGCGAACATGCATACATCCGCGAACCATTTATGCGAGTACATTTCATTGCTGCGCCGATATATGCCATATGCACACCTTATCGCGTATATGTGCGATCAGCTGTTTCTGCGAGTGCGCTGCGGAAAATTTCCTCGCGCAATCTCTGCGCTGTCGATATGCGAACGTATATTATTCGGGCTGCAGATATTCAATATTATGCGAACGCTGTCGTATGTGCGCCCTCCTGCAAACCTGCGAACAATATTAAATATGCTACGTCTATCGCTGCACCCACTTGAGTTCTCGAGTATCGTGCCTTGACGACTTTTAGAATACCATCTGATACGGCGAGATATACAGGCGCCGTGAATATATTATCAGTATACAAATAAACACTGCAAAGTTGGACAGCAATGCAAGTGTACGGATGAGCGGGTTTGTGAGTGCAGTCTCTATAAGAAGATCTGCTGAAGCACAACGCTTCCTCACTTATGTACCATACGTCTCCCATCATCTTAGATGGTACCGCCATTGGGTTGTGAACCCGAGACGTAGGTTGAACGACCAGCATTGTGGAAACGACTAGTTCGTTCATGCTGCGCATGCGAGTTCCGCGCATGCTAAAAGCCAAGATGGTTCTTGTTTGTATTCAAGATGTATCTTTGCTTTGCCATCTTCGAGTTCGACATACGAACTCTCGATGACAGGGATGCCTGATAATATGACATTATCATCTGGCGACATGTACAGTCATCGTCGACCGTACTGACGAATGTCATATCAATATATGACGCGACTCGACATGTACAGTCATGGTCGACCATACTGTCGACTGTCATAAATATATGACGCGACCGACTGACATGACATGACATGGTATGACATGTCCGACCGACTGGTGCTCGGACCGCTGAGCCATGTTGACCTCTAAGCCCCCGTACTGTGTCCCGCTGAGAGCCTGGCCAGAGTAGTGCTCCCGCGTAGGTACTGCTCGTGCACCACCGTGACCATCAAGCCCAGGGCAGTCGGAGCCGCGCGTGCTCATCCTTGCAGTTGCACGAGTAGTGCGAGGTCGCTCTTCGTACTCTCTGATGATCTCCGTGCGCACTCTTATCGACTCTGCAAGCGCTGCCATGGTGACGTTATTCGCCGCGGTCTCGGCGCGCACCCGCGCCAGATCAGCAGCCAAACCAACAAATCTCTCACTACTAATGATCTCTACGTCCTGCTCGTCCTCAGCAGAACTCTCCGACTGCGGCGACGGCGTTCTTGTGCGACACGTGTGGGTGCCCACGCCCTCAGCAGCTGCGAGGTTGGGCGAGTGTCTCGAGACGCCGCCAACTTTTTCCTCATCTCCTGCATGTCTGTGATGGGAATCACCATCCTCCATGGCTGGGTCCAAGCACCGCATGAAGTCGCCACGCAGGTGCTCGTGTACCTCTTCTCGCCGTGCTTCAGCCAGCAACGCGGGGCCTACCAGGGACGTGAGCTCCGATAATGGCTCCCGATGCATCACGGCCACCTTGTCCCAGGTCTCCCAGCTGCAGCAGTCGAACTTACGTGTCCCAGAGGAGAGGTACTCCAAGGTAAACACCATCTCGTCGGATCCCCGCTCACGGTAATAGCGATGGTCTTCAAAGAGGTAGTAAACGGCCTTGGAATGGGAGTTGGCTCGGGTCTTGAACACACGCAGAGTGCCTTGCCGTGGACCATCACTCAAGTGGCTCGCGGCTATCTCCACCAGCTGTGTGCTCGCGCCAAGGTGCTTCACGTGCTTCTGTATGGTGCCCAGGGGTCCACCCGTGCAGCCTTTCGACTGCCCACCCAGAGGCAAACACTCTCCTCGCTGCCCCACTACTGCGGAGGAGGAGTACTTGTGCAGCGTCTTGTTGCTGAGTTGGCACGTGTGTACTCCCTTGTTCCCTCGCTCTGCATAGGGCTTCCCAAGCTGGAACTCGATCTTGCCCTTGAAACAACGGTATTGGATGAGGAAGACTGTCTGCTCGTGCAACTCTGCGAACTCTGAGATCCCCTCCGGATTCAGCCAGTAGGCTTCTCGAGTGGTGTTCTCGCTGCGGGTGGGTGACTCTGGCTCGTAAGTGCCCTGGAACACCGATGGGTGGTATTCTTGCTTCGCAGGGTCGAAGGCCCCGTTGGGCCAGGTTTGATGCCTCAGGCGCGGCGGAGCTGAGGATGGCGGCGGCGTGGAGCCAGATGGCCATGCCTCATCTCCTCTGACAGTCTTCTGTGTCCTGAGAGTCTTGGGTGTGCGTACCGGAGGGTCCCGCCTGGCCCCGTAGGTGTCCAGCGCGTCACGTGCCTGCTCCTCCGTCTTGCATGCAGCAAGCATCACTCTGGTGTTGTCCCCCAAGTGTAGGTACTCCACGGCGGCGGCGTTTGTGCTGAACACCTCACCGTCTCCTCCTTCCCCATCGGTCACTGGGTAGAACTTCCCCACCTTGCCAGCTGCGTCTGACAGCGTGAGCGGTGGGATGGCCTGCACACCGGCCACCACCTCATCATACTTCACCTTCAGGCGAGCTCGAAGGTCAGTGATGTCCACCCGCTGCACGTACTTCAGGTGCTGGTATTGCCAACGCTGATCCTTCTCGTAGTAGAAGGGCAGCTGGAACTCGCCAGTCACCTTCCCCATGGGGCTCACGTTGGTGGCGCCATCCATGGTGTGACGCACCATGTGCTCCATGAGCTCCCACTGGACGCGAGTGTGCTCGCTGAGCACGCAGAACTGGCGTGCCACCTTGTCCCACATGAGTTTGCCAGTCACGACCCCTGTGGGGTACATCTGCTGGGCGTTGAGGGCCTCCTGGACACTCGCCATGGTGTACCTCCCAGCTTCTCGATGGGCACCACAGTCAGGAAGCGGGACCTGCTCGTTAGTTGTCCTTCTTGTAACTCGCCCGCGTGGCCCAGGTCTCTGAGGGTACCTTCGTCTCCTTGTCAACCTTCTGGTCCACCAGCGTGAAGTCAGGCCACAGCAACTCCGTCTCCAGGATGGTCTTCCATTCTCCACAGCGTGGGAACTTGACCTGTACGAATCCTGCGTCCACTTCGCTTCCATTGTCATCTTCACAGAGTGTGCACAAGCGAGCGTAGCCTGTGCGGTCGATGTACAGGCGCTGCTGAGACCAGCTGCTCTTCTTGTCCTGATGATCCCACGGGTTCACTGCCATGCCCGCCCACGGCTGTGCACTGGCCAACATGTAGTCAGCCTCACTCTCAGCCTCTTGCTCCTGCGTGAGGTCTGGATAGCGAGGGTCTGCCTGAGTCGTGGCCAAGCTGGCTGACGTGACAGGCTCCGCCTCGGCTGGCTCTCCAACACTGGACCACTCGTTCCTGGTCGCCACGTTGGCCTCCAGCTGACTGCGTGATGTCGCTTGCAGCAGGCCCAACATCTGGCCCGTTAATGCACACGGTGCAGGTGCACACCTTTCTCCCGAGAGGGCCAGGCGGTCCTCTCCCCTTGTGTCCGGAAACACAGCCTCACGTGGAGGTGGAGCACAGTCTTCAAAGACGGGGGCAAGAGTGCGCTCTGGCGTGGCACCGTCGTCGAAGATCTCAGTCGCCAGGCACACCCTGGGGTCTTCGTTCCGCTTGCTCCTCGCATCAGCGGGCGGCGTCAGCTCGATCAACGGCAGCGTGACCTTCTCCCTCATGCCCAGTGACACCGCGGCCTCAGAGGTGGCGATGCCTCTGTAGAGGTCGATGGTCAGCTTGAGTGCGTTCTTCAGGGGTCCCGTACCCACCAGGAAATCCCATGTGGTGTCGTTGGTGTACGTGACAAAGGCATGGAGCCGATGCAGGGTCATGTATGGGGTGCCCGCTGCGAGGACCACATCCACGTAGCAGTACTTGGTGAATTCTGCAGGGCTGCCGTCACACCTGGCCACTCTGGCCCCTGTCTCCGCATCGAAGATGGTCAAACCAAGCCTGTTGACCGTTCTGATGGGGATGATGTTGCAGTTGGCTCCCGTGTCTAGGAGTAGAGCCTTGTACAGCATGAGCAACCCCCCAGAGGCCACTAGAGCCATCCCTTGTGCCAGTGTCTCATTCAGAAGCTTGCACACAGGCTGGACCTGCGCCATGGCAGTGAGCTGCTCTTCCGTAAGGCCACTGAGCATCTTCTTCTTCAACAACTCGTATGCTTTGGCCTCCATGGTCCCTGCGTGTAGTTCGCCCCTCTCACTGAAGTCCTTCACCCCGAAGCTCTCCTGGACTGTGGCCGCTGCAGCGGTGACTCGCACAGTAGTTCTCCTCTTCCTGGGTTGCTCTACCATGTCCTCCGGCATCTCGTCCAGGGGAATCTCTTCCTCATCGCTGTCGTCACCAGACTCCATTCCTGGGCAGTCGTCGTCTTCGTCGCTGTCGTCACCCGACTCCATCCCTGGGCAGTCGTCGTCTTCGTCGCTGTCGTCACCATCATCTTCGCCACTGCCCTGACAGTCTGCTGCTAAGGCTGTTGGCATGGGGAGCTGATCGGTCTCCGCTAGCTCCACCACACATGGCACCCATGACATGCCGGTAAAGTGTCATCTAAGAATTAGTTAATGATACCAAATTTGTCTTGTTAGCGCGGCCCAAAACCGCTCCAGACACGACTGCCGTTCGCGTACGCTCATTGGTCCTACGTGGCATACAAGCCGGCGGCTTCGAAAACATTTATTTTTCAAGCCACTAAAAAACATTATTGAAGCTGCACGTCCTCTACAGAGGGCTCAGACTTTCATACGGCGTATTACAAAGTACCGAGTCGCTCATAGTTGCGTATTTTAAGAACCTTTTCAGGTGACGCGGTTTGATATTAAAAAACATCCACAACATAAAGATGCGATCATTTTTGTTCAGTTTTTAAAGAACCCTTTTTATAAAACTTTTGGTGTTGCCGAATTTCGAGTTCGGGTCTGAGTTGATAGGAACTGACCGCGTTCGCTGCTGACACGAGGGCCACTGTGTAAGTCCCGAATTTCCGCTGATAGGCTTGAACTATTGCGGTGCACTCTGTTCTGCATCGCATGCGCTCAGACTTGGTCACAGCCTTTTTTGACCTCACAGGAAGGTTTTTAGCTTTTTACTTAAAGGGAGCAGCGCGTCCAGAGAGTAATTCTCTGGCGGGACTTGTTTGTCCTCGGGTCTAATCACCCCTGCTCCCCCCTCTAACTCTGTCGGATTTTGCTGTGTGCAGATTCGCTTGGAGAGCTGCAAAAAAACTCCCAAGAAGGTAAACCAAAGGTGTATTTTTTTCACGGGCTGTTTTGAGCTTAAGAGCAGCTGTTTTTTTCAGTTGACGAAGCCCGTAATGACTAGTTTTGTGGAGGCTAGAATTGTTGAGCGCGGCAGCGCCGAGAAAATACGAATGAGACTGCAGCAGGCCCAGTGCAGCCTGCGGGCCTCATCTTTTTACCTTAGTTTGGTTTGCCTAAGGCACAGGCCTTCTGGCGGGTGCATATCTTGTCTCCATAGTGCTGCTAGTATGCGTGGTATTTTTGGGGCTGCAGTCTGAGTGTTGGGGCGAACCCCACTCAGCTTGGGTTGAATTCCCAACCGTCCCGTGGGGGGGGAGCGGGGATGCAAGTGCCGCAGGTGAAGAGCGAAGTGCTCCCCTCTTGCGGAGGGAGTTGCTGTGCTAGGGTAAATCACGAGACGGTATGATGACGCGTCTAGCTACGAGTGACGGGTACTATGACAGTCATCAGTGACAGGCATTTATGTGACCAGATGACAAGAGGGTCTGACAGAAATGACTGACAGAAATGCCTGACCCGAAAGTGAGTTTTGGTGAAAAACCAGCAGTCAGAGATATTGCCAAGTCAGCACAGTTATAATTATTCAGAGTGATATGGAGTGGCTCGGAATATAATGATGACATAACTGGGCTAGTCGGCAGATTCTGTGATGTGACAGATCGAGTTCTCATGAAGTATGATGGGACCTGACAGGAGTCGACATCGAGTTATGTTCGAAAGTTCGAGATCGGAAACCATGGTATAAAGTAGCCGAACAGGCTGAAAGAAACAGTTTTTGAATTCGAACAGTTGAAGGTGAACAGCCACACCTGGCTGTTGTAACTCCGACATTTAAGAAAGATCCGTTTCACATATATGTATCATGCTTACAGCTATACATATCTCTTTGCAGGCTTGAACTAGGTTCCCTGTATTGTTAAGTAGACTTAGAAGCTCTTAGAGAGCACCCCCGAACAACTGGTATCAGCGTGGTTGCGTTAGACGCGACCTGTTTGTGCCGACTGCAACTTCGGTGTACAATTATCAGCACACGACTTCTCCGCGAGGCCTTTCCGCGAGTTTCCACAACAATTTTGAAGACCACGACGTAAAACGCGCTTAATTGCGTTTGCCTTTCGTCAAGGCTGCGAATATCGACGGGAAATATATCATATACTGTTCCTGAATGCATATACCGCACGTACAAGTGCGATTGTAATTCGTCTTTGCAGGTACCTTTCCGCGGGATCTGTCTTTTGTTCAACCGAAATCGGCGTCAATCGGCAGAAATTTATCGCCCGTACTGTGTGAGTTCACTACCGTTAACGTGCGTTCACTCACAACGCAGTCATGAACTTTCAGCATGAAATTCCGCCGCACACGGCTGTAGCGGCTTCCACGGAGCAATCGCAGTTTCTTTCGGCGGCGAATTACTCTGAATCACCCGACCCCAGAGTTGTTTCACACGCCTTTCTGCAATCGGCTGCGCACACGCAACCTGGACGCTCGTACGTTGGCTCAACGCAGCAGCGTGACGTAAATTCTGCGTACGGATTTTTGCAAGAACTGCCGCAGCGTAATTTTATGACGGCGCCGCCGCAATTTCCGCGGAGTTCGTACAATTTTTCTGGTCCCCACAGTGGGTACGACGAGCGCAGCTCCAACGGCAGTCCAATTATGGCAACGCCAGCCGGTCAATTTTGGCAGCCGCAGCCCCGTGAGGATTTAGCTCACCAGCGGAATCTTCAACAGCAAATTTTTCTGCAACAACAGCAGTACGGTCAGCAGCACCAACTGCCACCACGTGCCTTGTGGCCGCATAACACTCCGTTGCCAGCGGCTGCGTACGGCGTACCAATGCTCGTACCAATGCACCTTCTCCGGGTATGCTGTCTTCCCCGGTGCCGAATTTGCCAGTGCCCGAGCTTTCTCCGTACCCCACGGCGTCAGTGGCACCGAATCGGGCCCTGTCCTGTCCTGTTCCAGTGACGGAAGCAGCTGTGCAGCGACCACCTGCTGTGGCACCTTCAGTGCACGTTACCAGCGCAGGAATTACCCCCTCGGCAGGGGGGGGGAAGTTGTGCAAGTACCAGTGAGCCCAGCACCACTGAATACATTGTCCAGTGAGCCAGTAGGGGTTATTCCAGCACTGGAGACCCCTGTTCATACCCCTGTTTTCACTCCGATTGCCACTAAGCTGCAGGACTTAGAACGGATGAACTTGGCAGCGCTGGCAGCACGATCCGTTCCTGCGACCTCTTGCCCGGAAGCGGGGAATTTGGCCTCCACATCGACCCTTTCCGCCGGAGGCTCTGGCGAAATTCCAACGTCATCGGTGTCTGGAGGTGCCACTGTTGTCTCTTGCCCAATGGTGGGGGATAGGGTCCCCACGTCGACCCTTTCCGCCGGAGGCTATGGCCAAATTTTAACATCATCGGTGTCTGGGGATACGGCTGTTACAACGTCATCGGTGTCTGGAGATACGGCTATTACAACGTCATCGGTGTCTGGAGATACGGCTGTTATAACGTCATCGGTGTCTGGAAATACGGCTGTCGCAACGTCATCGGTGTCTGGAGATATGGTCGTTACAACGTCATCGGTGTCTGAAGGTACGGCTGTTACAACGCCATCGGTGTCTGGAGTTACGGCTGTTACCGACACACGAACTGGCTCGACGACGACGCTGGAAGGACTGGCTGTAACCAGCGAGGGGCGCGCTGAACGAACCAGGAAGAGACCAGAACGTACTGAGCTTCTGATCCAGCGCAGCAGAGCCGCTGTCAGTCAGACTGCGACTGGTCAAGCGTCCTCTAGCTCGACTGTCTCGGCATCCTCACCTTCAATGCCGGGACAGTCAGCAAACGCTGCTTTAGCAGCCAAGGCAGGTGTGGCCCCAGTCGCCCAAGCAGGCGCAGTTCCAGCGATTCGCGATCAGAATCCCTCACCTGTCCTGAGCGCCGGAGACTCTGGCGAGAACCTGACTCAGCCAGCATCAGCCTTGCAACACGCGGACTTTGTATTGCCTGATTCCTATGTCTCTGCAGAGGACTTTCCAGCACTACCCCTTCCAGCGACACCGCGCCCAGCGATGGAAGCCAGAGGGGAATTAGCCAGCCGGGAATTGGTGGCTGCCCTGGAGAGAGTCGGACCGCAGCTGAAGGAAGGAGCACGGTCTGTCAGAGCTTTGAGAGAATCAGCCCGTCTCCAGGCATCAGAGCTTCCAGCTCAGCCAGCTCGGCAGGCTCAGCCAGCTGGACAACCCTCAGTTCCTCAAGGGGACAGGCAGAGATCGCCAGACCGAAGGAAGGATTTCCGGTCGCCAGAGCAAATAGCTCTGGACCGTGCGTACAGCAAGTGCGGGAAGAACCAGAAGGTCCGGGTGGTCGGATGGATAGAGGGAAGCACTGCGTGGAGCGACCACAGTGGGGACAGCGCGGAATCGCAGGCTTCAGCCCCAGTGAGGTTGCAGATAGTTGCTCTGTCAGCTGAGGAAAAGAAGACTCTCACACAATGGTTCCACAATGAACCACGCACCCGGAGCGGGAAGATCATTTGGCATCCGGCCTCTCCGCAGGAGTTGGCTGTGCTGCAGGCCGGAGTGACAGAGAGGGAATACAGGCGTGCCCTTAAACACGGGACTCTGCTACACCAGGAGGGGCTACCAAAGAAACTCTTTGCAGGAGTGAACTTTGGCAGAGCACGCGTTAAAGAAAGAGGAGCGACCCCCACCCGCAACACTTTCTCAGCCCTCTCGGAACGCTTCACAGCACTCTCAGCGGCTCCAGCAGAGGCCCAGAGGCAACCATCCGTGCCGCAGTGGGAGGAAATACCCAGATGCGGATTGGCATATCCCCCTGGCTTCTCACCAATTCCTCGTTTCCCTCCCAGCAGCGACAGCAGCGGGTCCAGTGACTCCAGCGATTCTACAGTTTCCCCGGAGCGAGGCAGCCGCGGCAGCAGCAGGCGTAGAGGCAGAGGCAGCAGCAGCGGCAGCAGCAGGCGGCAACGGAGGCGGAAGAAGCAGTTAGCCAAGAAGAGGGCAGTCAAGGCAGCAAAAGGGAAGGCTGTAGATGAGGAGCTTGCCTCTCGAGTATCAGCTCTGGAGCCTGAGCTGACAGAAGGGATGGCTGTCAGAACTCTGTTCAAAGACAAGGCTCTGCGGGACCAGGCTTTTGAGTGCCTCCCAGAAGAGCGTCAGAAGGCCGTTGCTCTGGCAGCAGCTCGAGGTGAAGTGGTGAGTTGGGAAGAGGAGGGCTGGGAAGCTTTGATAGCAACCCAGAGGGAGGTTCTGAAGGGAAAGGAGGCCATCTGCGCAGTAGTCCCTTCACCCGAAGAGTCGGAGTGGGTCTGGTATGACTGGACTAAGGCTCGGCATCCCTCACTGAGTCCCGACGAGGCGTGGCGCTTAGCCATAACCACCCGATCTGAGTCCGGAGGATCCCCGTCCAAGTCTGGCAATGATGAAGCATCAGGCTCAGCGTCATCGGCTAAGGCAGCCCCACCAAGCCACGAAGCCCTGGAAGAGTGGAGAGACCCTCTGGTACCCATCACTGTAGAACAGGGTATCAGGGACTACGTGAGGCGCCACGATGCTGATGCTCAGACAGCCGTGGCCATAGCCAAACAGTACTCCACTCTAGCGATTAGCTATGGGCACGCTCAGAACCACAGAGCTCGGGAGTCACTGATCAGCCCAGTGATGCAGCTGGTAGGACCCAGACGGGATCAGGCTGTTCAGAGCGGCACGGATTGCAGCAGATGTGGTAGACTGTTGTTGTCACCAGCTGGAGGAGTTAAGGTCGCCTCGGGGTTAGTATGGGACGTCATGCTGGGACCCAACAGAACGTGTGAGCAAATTCCACTCTGTCAGAATTGTACTCAGCCGCCCTGGTCTGGTGCATTGGCCCAACTGCCCAACATCCCAACTCCCAGTGTCACTTTACCACAGTCACAACCCCCTCGGCAGCCCCAGCCTCCACCTCCACCAGAGGAACCTGAGGAAGAACCTCCGAACTGTCCACCGCCCCGAAGACCAGTCGAGCAGGAGCAGACAGAGAGGGATCAACAGCGAGCAGACTATGCCAAGCTGAAGGAGTTGGAAGCTGAGGACAGATTGTTGCTCTCTCTACGGAAACTACGAGACCGCATCACCACGTACACATGCCCTACGGATAGCCCCAGCGGGGACAGACCATCTGGACATCTGTTAGCTCCCCTGAAGAAGTTCATGAGAGAACTGCAAGATCACTTCAAGGAGGCACTGGTGAAGAGGGCGTTGACGAAGAAGAAGTCCTGCGACGATGGAGATCAGGAAGGGGCCACCATCACTACCGTGCCAGAAGAACTACGACTGATCATCAGGGACCGGGTGGAGGGGTCAGCGCAAGGAGTTCTAAATCAGAAAGTGTTGGCCAACCAGATGCAGAGTCCGGACGACTTAGTGGCCACGCTTGCGCGAGCGTGTGTTACTGACGCTCACCTGAGTATCTTACCCAATATGCTGTCGCGAGCTCGTCAAGCCTCTGGCAAGAACGCTGGAAGAAACGCCGCCACCTTCCATCACTCACTCATGGAGTCCTTCGACATGTTGGAAATGCTACATAATCATGGGGTGACGGGACCAGTAAGTAGAGCAGCACTACCAGGAATATTCCTAAGTGGACTGACACCAGAACTGCATGCCAGAGTCCACAAGGAATTGGTTGGAAAAGTGGATTTCAACCAGAGCTCTGGGAAGGTTGGATGGGAGGCAGAGCTACTGCGCAGATATGTGGAGCAAGCTACGATGGAGGAGCGCAAGGATCCTGCGCATCTGAAGACTGCCCGCGATCAATCCCCCTTCCCTGTAGCTCCTTTAGCAGAATTCTGGGAGGAAGAAGCACATTCCAAGGAACAATGCTACGCCATGCCCACGACCACGACTCCAACGGAAGTGGAAGGCCGGCAGCTGCCAGGATCGTCAACCTACTCTGGCTGTCGAAAATGCAAGTCCAAGGAGCATCTGGCTCGCGACTGCCCACATCAACACCAGCCCCAGCAGAAAGCAGCCTGGGTCAAATGTATCTGGGAGGAGGCCTTCGAGACCTTCAAGAACGCGGGAATAGATACTGGATCTGGCGGGATAGTGGAGCAGCAGCTGGCACTGGTAGCCCCGGAGCACATGGATTTTGCCGAGGGAGAGTCGACGGGGGCCGGTGCCTCTCCCGGACAACGCGGATAGGCCCCCAGGCCCGCGAGGTAAGTACTCCGCACCTCGCTATGGCCATCAGGAGGGAGGCCGACTCTGGAAGAGCACCAGAGAGAGGCAGGCAAAGTCAGACCTACCGGTGGATCACTCACTTCAGAGAGGATCATCGGATGAGGCACGGACCAGGACCAGCGCAGCGAGCGGTGGAGAAAATGAGGCGGGCATTACGCTGGCTGAAGAGGTCACGGCCAATCACAGTGGTAGCACCAGGGAGAACTGAGCCAAACGCTGCGCCAGCACAGGCATCCCAACCAACAGAGGTTCAGATCAGATTTCCTCTGTTCGGCAAAGGGAGTCAAGGAGCCCCTAGCACAAAAGGGGTGTACCAGCGCGCGTTGCAGCCCCCAGGAGTCAGAAGAGTGCGCTTTAGAGAGGAAGCAGCCCCGCGCCAGCTGGTCGGGAGAGCTCTGCGCCGACAACTGGATCGCGCTAAGCAGCCAGTGCTATCACACGCCCAGCAACGGTTACGCGACGGACACCTGTCAGCAGCCTGGAAAGCAGCACAGACAGTAACGCGCAGAAGGAAAGAAGTGGAAGTGCACGGGCACAGAGTCAGAAGTGCATTGGCGCAGATTCGGGAGCGTGTTGACCAGCTGAGGAAGATCACCCGGGCGCATCAGGAAGCAGAGGCAGCTCGACCTGCGCCATGGCCTGGTGATTCAGAACCAGAAGATCAGGTCACCAGGCAGGCTCGCTGGCAAGCCAAGATAGCAGAGGCCGGCACGTACCATCTGCCGGAGGACAATTCAGATGAGGAGCTGAATCCGCCTGAGAAGGAGCCAGGACTGCACAAACTGGCCAGCATCAGACCAGAGATAGGGGTGGACGCAGGGTCTGGACGCTGGGGAGAATGGTTGGATGCAGATGTACTAGCTGCTATGGACGCGAAGGGACCCACTCTGCTGATTTTCTGGGCTTGGGTAGGCAGAGTACGAGTAAAGGTCTTGGTGGACTCTGGAGCTTCTTCTAGCTTCACTTCTGTGGAGGCCGCCAAGAAGTTTAAACTCCAGCCCAAGAAACACGAGACGCCGATGAAGGTGCAGGTGGCAGATGGCACCGTGTACGACGCCAACTCTTGCGTCCGTCCGAAGCTCACAGCCGAGACACGTAAGGGCAGTTATGCCAAACAGGTTACACTGCGTGTCATGCCACTAGCACTCGGAGTGGACATAGTGCTGGGCGGAGACTGGCTACGAGCACAGAAGAAGGTCACATTTGACTACGCCCAGTATGGTAGCGTGAAGTTCGGACATGGGTCGCAGAAAGTAGTCATCGCGGGTTGCAACCCTGGGTCGTCATCTACAGGGTCTGGGCAGGCCATGGGACTGGTAGAGGCACAGCTTATCAGTACTAAGCAAGCCAGGAAGGACCTGCGAGCCTTGAAGGATAGCGGCGAGGAGGCGTACCTGATGTATCTGGCTCCAGATGGCACATTTAAAATGGAGGCCACCGACGACCCCAACTCTCCCTTAGAGGCCTCTGCAGCCCTATCAGAGTCATCTTCATCATCATCATCGGAAGCAGAGGGTGACAACGCTAGGCAAAGGGGGGGGGAAGTTACCTCTGACGAGGAAGGCTGCAACAGCGACAGCACAGTAGCAAGCGTAGCCACCGTAATCTCCGACAGCAGTTCGTCTGAATCTGAACAAGATGCAACAGAGCAGGAGGACTGGGCTCAGGAGCAGGTGTGTGCTCTGCGACCGGCGACGTGCCCCACATCAGCGCAACCCGCTGTGCGAGACTGGGGACCTTACCCCATAAGGGCCAGATGGGAGGCATTCCAGATGCTTCCACGAGAGCGCAGGGAGCAGGCTGCACAGCACCACACGGAGGAATTGGAACCTGAGTGGGAAGAGGAGGCATACTGTTTGTGGAAAACAGGGCAGGCTCTGCGTCTGCAGCAGGAGCAACGGAGGAGCAGAGGGGTGAACCACAGGAGATCGCGCAGAGTTAGCGAGCCAGTACTGGCAGCACCTATAGAAGCTGAGACAGGGCAAAGCAAAGATGGGCATAGCTGTTTCAGGAAAGAGGCACCAGCTGCTGCAGCGACACCCAGTGATGAGCAGAACAGCGGCGCGGACAGCAAGGTCAAGCAGCAAAGGTGAGACCAAGGAGGCCAAGCCGGATGAGGAGGACGCAGAGGTACCACAATGGATCCTGGACGAGCTGGTGAAGCTGAAGCAGCGGTACCAGGACGTGGTGGGCATGGAGCTTCCCGAGGGCGTCGTGGACCGCGACCACAAATCGCCGCTGCGCGTGGACCCCGAGTACCGTGATGGTGCACGACACAAGAGGTGCTACAAGCTGTCCATGGAGGAGTTGCGACAACTTCGTGGACAACTGGACGAGCTCTTGGCAAAGGGATACATCCGTCCCTCGTCTTCACCTTGGGGCAGTCCAGTCCTGATGGTGCCCAAGCCCTCCAACCCCAAGGAGCTGCGACTGGTGATCGACTATCGCCAGATCAACGAGATCACTGTGAAGGACCGCTACCCTCTCCCTGACGTACAGTCCCTCATTGATGATCTGCAGGGAGCGACCATCTTCTCCACCGCGGACGCTCTGTGGGGATTCTGGCAGGTGCCCATGGAGGAGGACGCAATCGAGAAGACAGCAATGACCACGCCGTTTGGAGCTTATGAGTGGTTGGTCATGCCTATGGGGCTGTCCAATAGTCCTTCGTGCTGGCAGCGAATGATGCAGAAGTACTTGGGCCACTTACCGTTCGTCAGAATTTTTGTGGATGACATCATGATCTTCTCACGCAACCCCGAGGAGCACCTGGACCACCTGCGGCAGGTTTTGGAGGTATGTCGGCAGAATAAGGTCAAGCTGAAGGAGTCCAAGCTACGATGCTTTAAACGCTCAGTACGTTTCCTGGGACATGTCATTGACCGCGCAGGCTGCCGACCTCAGCAAGACAAGATAGCATCCATACGGGACTGGCCACGACTGGAGACGGTGAAGCACGTGCGACAGTTCTTGGGTTTGGCTGGGTTCTATCGACGGTACATACAGGGTTTCGCTGACTTAGCGCACCCTTTGACCAAGCTAACTAAGAACCTAGTGCCATGGGAATGGGGACCGGAGCAGGAACACGCCTTTGAACGCCTCAAGACCGCTCTCACCACTGCACCGACCTTGATCTTGCCCGATCAGGAAGCAGCGCACCGCGGCACCAGCCCCTTTGTTGTGCAGACTGATGCGAGTGCAGTGGCGTTAGCTGGCGTGCTGATGCAGGATCTAGGCAAGGGCCTGCAACCCATAGCCTTCGAGAGTAAGCAATTCTCGTCTGCCGAGCAGAACTACCACGCAGGCGAGCGAGAGCTAGCCGCGATCCATCACTGCACCACTCAGACGTGGAGACATTACCTGATCTTCACGGAGTTCAGGTTGATGGGGGATCATCCTCCACTGAAGTGGTTATTCGCACCTGGACGAGAGCTCAGCCGACGCCAGGCCAGGTGGTATGAAGATCTGGTGGAGGTAGGAGTGCACGCCATGGAGCACGTGCCAGGACGCACACTGGTGGTACCAGACGCTGCTTCACGGCGACCGGACTATGTGCAGGCGACGGCACGAGAAGGGCTTAAGGAAGCTGGGTATGTGGATCCGAGCACTGACCAGCCGGTATCTGCAGAGGAGGGTAGAAGAGCTGCGGGAGCTAAGGGGAAATCAGAAGAAGAGAAGAACGTGGTGGCTGGCCTGAAGAAGGTTGCAGAAGAGGAAGACCCCACTTCACCCCTGGACTTAGAGCTCAACTCGTCGGACGAGGAGGAAGATGAGTACCCACCGGTCAGTGAGCCCAAAGTAACCGGTAAGCTAACTCAGCTAAACGGTCTCTGGTGGGCAGAATCACCGGATTTATGGCTGGACGCTATGGTCACCGTGGAGAGGATGGCCGCGCTACCAGCAATAGCAGGAGTCCAGACACGAGCCCAGAATGAGCAGCGACCAGCGGAGAAGCAGCAGCCAGCAGCGGTACAGCAGCAGCCCACACCAAGGATGCAACCTGGGGAACCCCTGGTAGACAATCAGGACTGGAAGCTGATTCCGTCCGAGTTTAATCGATTGCAAGCCAAGTACGCGAAAGTGTTGGGTGGACGGTTCCAGGTGGACGCATGCTGCGACCTCATGGGGCAGAACCGGCAGGTGGACACGTTCTGGACAGATTGCCTGAAGGAACAGTGGAGGGGTCGCGTGGTGTGGTGTAACCCACCCTTCTCGGACTCCAAGGTGAGCATTGCTGACATCTTAAGGCACTATGCTTCAGAAGCCCGACACGCTCCCCAGAGCACAGCCGCGCTGTTTCTGTTGCCTGACTTCCCGCAGGCTGACTGGCGGCCCTTGCTGCGAGAGTATGGAATGGAGATTGCAGAGACCATACCCCGAGTAAACGAGCAAGGGGAGCCCAACCGGATGTTCGTCTCTCCTGGCGAAGAAAGGGGACACCGTACAGCCTTGCAGGAGTTGCCCATTCCATGGCCCGTCTTGGTAGTGTTGGCTAAGCCGCAGCGAAAGCACTTCGAAGAGATCACAGCTCCAAGGGAAAGACCCTCAGCATCACCAGCAGTGACTCTCAAGGGCGCAGCGGCCAAGATCAGGGACCAGGCAGGTGTGGTGGAACCAGGCATGTTTCTGCGTGCTTTACGAGCAGAACACAGGCGCAGTGAGTACCTTTCAGCCCTGAAGCAGGAACTACTGGCCACTCAACATCACCGCACCGAGCATTTTCGACTGGTGAGTAACATCATCTGGAGAGTGGCGGAAGGGCGCTATCAGGTGGTCTTAGCTCCCGACTCCCCTCTGAGAGAGCTGGTCTTGAGGGAGGCTCATGAAGCACCTGCAGCGGGTCACACAGGGAGGGACAAGACCCTGGACAGAGTCAGACGACGATTCTGGTGGCCGCGAATGGACCTGGACGTAGCTGAATGGGTGAAGACTGTGTAACCTGCCAGCAAACCCAGCCGCGCCAAGGATACCCAGCAGGCCTGTTACAGCCTCACTCTGTGCCTAGTCGATTGTGGGAAGTGGTGAGTATAGACTTTGTTACTGGGCTCCCCACGACAGAGAGAGGTGTGAATGCCTTCGCCACCTTTACTTGTAAACTGAGCAAGATGGTGCACGTGGTTCCAATGGCGTACAATGATAGTTCAGCGGAGGTGGTGACCAGAATGTTCATGGATGCAGTGTGGCGACTGCACGGAGCCCCGATGAAGATTGTGTGCGACCGGGACCCGCGCTTTCGAGATGCTCTGACTCAGGAGTTCATGCGACTGATGGGCGTGAAGGTAGCCAGCACCACTCCTTATCACCCGCAGAGTGATGGCCAGGCTGAGCGCAGTAACCATACTGTGGAGCGCATGCTGCGTTGTTACGTGGCAGAGAACCAGGAGGATTGGGACCTGTGGGTGGCTCCAGTGGAGTACGCCATCAACGACTCCAAATCGGCAGTGACAGGGTTCTCACCGTTCGAACTGGTGTATGGACATGCGCCAGCGACTCAGTTGGACCTCTTCATGAACGCAGCTCTGGAGGGAGGCGCAAAGAGGAGGAAGGGAGGTCGCACAGCGGCGGACAAGCAGGGTACCGCTCACCAGCTGGCCAAGCAGTTCGCGCATCAGCTGCAGATGGCACGAGAAGGTTTGCAACTGGCTCAGCAGCGTATGATAGAGCAGTTCGATGCACGGCACCGTCTCCAACAGTACAAGGTGAATGATCAGGTGTGGGTGGATGGACAGCACCTGGCGTTGCCCGGTGACAGGGGCTTGAAACCCAAGCTGCGCAAGTTGCGGCACGGACCTCTGCGAGTAGTAGAGTGTCTATACAGTGATCGACAGCAAGAACTGCCTGTACAGGACCGAGGAGCCCCGTCAGCCTACAGACTGGAGCTGCCCGTGCACTGGAAGGTACATGACACTTTCACTGCAGACAGGCTCAGCCCAGTACAGTCAGGCGCAGATCACTTTGTTAGCAGACGGGAGGAGATGGCACCACCGCCAGTAATGGTAGAAGGGCAGAAGGAGCGCGAGGTGGAGCGCATCATTCGCACGCGCTTCAGAAAGCTAGGCGGGAAAACTGGCGGGTCAGTACAGGAGTGGTTGACTAAGTGGAAGGGATTACCACACAGTCACAGCCAGTGGCGGACTCGAGAAGACCTGGAGGGCAAGGGAGGCAGGCTGGAACCTCTGAGAGCCTTTGAGGCTGATGAGGAGAAGCAGAGGAGGGCTCCAGAAAAGAGGCGTAGGGAGACGCACGGCCAGCAGCAGGAGCAGAGGGCTCAGCTCATGGCAATGAGAGCCCCCACTCCGAAGGTTTACAGTAAGGGTGCCAGTCAGGTGTACCAGCCACATCTCACAACAGTGCAACACCCTGTGAGAATCCTCGTCCTCTTCTGTGGGACTGGATCTGTGGAGCAACAGTTCCAACGACAGTTCGACGGCTGCGAAGTGGTGACAGTGGATATACTTCCCAAGTGGCAAGCAACATGCACTGAGGACATTCTCCACTGGAACTACAAGCTGTACCCCCGACACCACTTCGACGTGATCTGGGCGAGCCCACCATGTAAGGAGTACAGCAAGTCCAAGACTATAGGAGTACCAGATCTGGAACTGGCTGATCGACGAGTGAAACGTACCCGGCAGATCATCGAGTACTACGATCCAGCATACTACTTCATTGAGAACCCAGCTGGGGATGCTCTGCGAGGGCTGCACACGCGATCTGTGATGAAGGGGTTACCCGATCCTCACCCCGTCTCCTACTGTAGGTATGGGACACCTTACATGAAACCTACACATATCTGGACGAACGCCGTGCTACCTGTACCCCTGCTGCAGTGTACTCAAGCAACGCCATGTCCCGCGAGAGCTGTGCTGGGAAAGCACGAGAACACATCGCAAGAAGGAGTTTCAGCGTCCAGAACACGAGGCATGGGGTCAGCGCAAGCAGTATACGCGATTCCCCGCACCTTATTGCACCATCTGTTCTGTGGACTGAAGTTGGGCAAGCGCATGAGCGAGGAAAGTGCAGCAGCTATCATGGACCTCATCGCCACCCTGACAGTGCAGACGGAGGAGATCTCGATGCAGGAACAAGATACTGGGGTCTAAAACCCTCAGGGCGCAAAGCAGCGCAAGACCCGCAAAGCGAGAAAAGTACCAGGGCGACAGAACCGTTTAAGCGTTGGCAGCGTAATTCGGGGACGGAACCTAGGGAAACCTCCAGCGCGGAAGGGGACTCAGACCCAAGGACTGAGGGGCACGGGACCCAAGAACCCGAGGCTTAGAAGCCAGGGGGACTCAGCCCCAAGGACTGAGGGGCACGGGACCCGAGAACCCGAGGCTTAGAAGCCAGCATCACTGTGCATGTTTGTTGATCCCCAGACAATGTAAATACAGGCGAACACTAACGCTAGCGAGGACGTAGCGCGCGCCTAAAAGGGGGGGGGAGTTGTGCTAGGGTAAATCACGAGACAGTATGATGACGCGTCAGAGCTACGAGTGACGGGTACTATGACAGTCATCAGTGACAGGCATTTATGTGACCAGATGACAAGAGGGTCTGACAGAAATGACTGACAGAAATGCCTGACCCGAAAGTGAGTTTTGGTGAAAAACCAGCAGTCAGAGATATTGCCAAGTCAGCACAGTTATAATTATTCAGAGTGATATGGAGTGGCTCGGAATATAATGATGACATAACTGGGCTAGTCGGCAGATTCTGTGATGTGACAGATCGAGTTCTCATGAAGTATGATGGGACCTGACAGGAGTCGACATCGAGTTATGTTCGAAAGTTCGAGATCGGAAACCATGGTATAAAGCAGCCGAACAGGCTGAAAGAAACAGTTTTTGAATTCGAACAGTTGAAGGTGAACAGCCACACCTGGCTGTTGTAACTCCGACATTTAAGAAAGATCCGTTTCACATATATGTATCATGCTTACAGCTATACATATCTCTTTGCAGGCTTGAACTAGGTTCCCTGTATTGTTAAGTAGACTTAGAAGCTCTTAGAGAGCACCCCCGAACAGTTGCGACCCGCTGTAACTCCATAATAAGCGGGAATACGCCTTCCTGTTTGTTGCACTTTTGATAGGGAAACTAGGTAGAACCCTGACTGCGTGTTGCTGGAATCAACACGCAGTAAGGGAACGACGAGCTCGGGAGGTGTGCACAGGCGATGCGATACGTTTCGGGACTGTAGTCTGAGTAGTGGGGCTCACCCCGCTCAGCTTGGGTTAAAATCCCAACAGTTCCGGGGAGGGGGAGGGGGTTGCCGGAACCGACGGTAACCGTACGTGGTGACGGAGCCGTCGGCTCCGTGGGCAACAGCACGCACAGTAGATGCTTTGTTAAAGCACTTAGTAGATAGATAAATAATAACGTGCATAACTAATATATTTAGTATGGCACTCCCTCTGTGTGTGAGGGAGGCGTTTTCTAGTGCAAAGTAATAGGGTGGGGTGGGTGTCATCGGTCATTTTGCTTAAGTGTCATTGGGTGTCATTTTTCTTAAGTTTTCTTAAGTTTTCTTAAGTTTTACTTATATCACCGACGTATAACTCCATCGGCCAATAGCTAATTGCAACGCTACAATTTATACGTATGGAGGCTTGTGGGGGTTTATACGCAAAAAGTTAAGAAAATTTAAGAAAACTTAAGAAAACTTAAGAAAACTTAAGAAAACTTAAGAAAACTTAAGAAAAGTTAAGCAAACTTAAGAAAACTTAAGAGAATACTTACAGAAGTGTACCCAGTGCTACCGCCGGTGCTGCTGTGAACTCGGACTCAGCGCCCTTGCTCAGTGTCTCGGGGAGTTCCCCTAAGCCCAAGGTGTCGAGTGCGCTCGAGAGTACTTCTTCACCCATCTCCTCGGCCAGTGCTGAGAGTAAGTTGGTCGGAGAGCCAGATGGCGCTCCTGCTCCTGCGTTGCCACGGTGGTGCACTTCATGTATATTGGCGATGTGCGTCTCCCTCTCCGCGACGTGCGCTGCGACTGGCTCCTCGTCGGAGCTCTCGTCTTCAGACAGTACCTGCGACCTCACACTGCCAGCACGACTGGCAGTCTTTCGGGCAGCCACCATGCCCTGATACTCAGCCTTCAACGCTTCAGGGTTGCCAGTAGCACCCTTCTGTTTGTCCGCTGGTGCCTGCTTGGCACGATACTTGTCTTTCTCGTCGTTGGGTAGCTGCTGCCAGTCTGTCACCAGAATGCCCCAGTCGGAGCTCTTGAAGCGGTTCTTCAAGTTGTACATGCGCAGGGCGGCATTCTCCGCACCCCACCACTTGCTGGAACCAAGCCTACTCTCGTGATATCCTGCAGGCATCTTGACGTGCTTGTAGCCGCTCCTGCACTGCTCAGGATCGGACTCGTGCCAGCCCCCTCCGAAGCAGCGTAAGCACTTGGGCTTGTCGTTTGTGCGAGTGCCCTCCGCTGGCGGCGGCGTCTTGTTGTAGGAGGGCTTCTTGGTCCTTTCGGCGACGTTCACCTACTTCTTCATCTTCTTAGAGGGCGGTGTCTCCGCCTTCTTGCTGTTCTCTAGGTCGCCTGGCTGCCCTTCCCCAGTTGACTCAATCTTCTTGATCGAGTTTTTTATTGCCTTGAGGTCGAGGCCATGTTGACGAGCCTCGCAGGTAGAGTACTGGCAGCCACATCGTCTGGTAATCTCCTGCAGGAAGGTGAGAATCCAAGACTCCGCATCGTTCTTGAGCTTGTCCCGAACCTCGACGATGGACTCCAGGTCCTTCCAGGTCACCCGATTGGGTGGCGGGAACTGGGCCCTCGGCTGCTCCTTCACCCGTGTCTGGAAGATCTTGATGCGCAGGTTCTCTACGCAGTCCTCGATGAAGGTGCGCAGCTCCTCGTCGCTCAGCACTTTCCCAGTGTTGAGCTGCATCTCCCTGCGTTGACACATCTTCATATATGTTAGCCCATCCTGCCCCAACTCTTGCGGCTTCTGGGTCAACAGATCAACTTTCTCTTGCGTTCCCTTCATCATGAACTTCTTGTCAAGGGCAGCGATAAAACCCCTGAGTGCGTAGAAGTACTGCATGTCACGGGTGCCATCATGTCCCGTCAAGCCTTTCAGCGAAGTCCCATCAGTCAGATAGTCGTTGGAAACCTCCCCTTGGGCGTCTTGGTTCGTCGCTGGCCTCGCTATCACCCACGTGGTACCAGCATTCATTTCATTGAAGGGGGGCCTAGCACATGGGATGGAACCCTCAAGTGGGCCATGTTCACTAGTGTCCTTGAGGACTCTGTCCATGTTGGAGGCCACTCCACCCCCTTTCTCATAATTCCCACGCGACCAGCTGAGGGTTTGCGAATTCTCGCCAGTCAGACATGCGGGGATGATATCCCACAGTGTTTCCCAGTCAGGAGGTGTCTCTCTCAGGGCCTTGATCTGCGCTTCGGTGAGCGTGCCAGCCACGGACCTGAGCTTCCTCCTGATATTGGCGTTGTGCTGTCGCACAAAATTCTCGCACATGTTGGCGAACTCCCTCAGAAACTTGGGACGGTCTTCCTCCTTGGTGCCCGTATAAATGGGCAGCGTACCAAGGGCGAGGCGCGTGGAGTCAGTGTACTCCATTTCTTCCTCGAATATCACTAACGGCTCTTGGGCTTGAACCTGAGGCTGTACTGGTGCTTGGACCTCAGGCTGGCCTCTGGCAGCCCCTTCCTCTTCTTCCAGCTCTGTGAAGTGTTGGCTCACCCGTACCGCTCTCTGGGTACGCCTCTCTGCCCTTTGCTGTTTCTGGCGATCAGTGCTGGACTCCGTTGCTACTTTCCCGGTGGTGAGGAGATGCCAATGTGAAGGCTCTTTTCACTCCACACTTCCAAACTTACCAGTACGGATAAATCCGTCCCTGGCTTCACCTTTCAGTGCTTCGCTCTAAGTAGCAATCACTGTAAGGATAATCTCACTCATAAATGGTGTGCTGAGTTTCGTAGGTAACTTGACCCTGTCTTGCACTGCTTCTCCCGGATGGTCAGCAAGGTTGCCTCAACCCTCAGTGTGCCTGGTCAGTACCGTAACTCGGAAGAATGCCAGAATGGGTCAAACTGTCGCAATGAACGCTGTCGTGATAGTAAACACTGACGATCCTGTTTCGCTCTAGGCCTTCAGGCGTACCAGTACGGATGAATTCGTCCCTGGCTTTACCGTCTGGTGCTTCGCTCCAGCAGGATGTCACTTCCCGAAACAGCCCAGCATACCATTCTCAACGCTGCAATCATAGTGAACAGTAGGCACCCGGTTTCGCTCTAATCGCTGCCGCTGTACTTTGCAAGACTGCTGAACTTCGAGTGCCACAACAGTCTGTTTCCCTCAACCTCTTCCAAGGCTTACCAGTACGGACTACTCCGTCCCTGGCATCACCATTCAGAAGTCTCGTTCTTCAGGACTGCTGTTACACTCTCAGAATTACAGACGACATGTCTGTAATAAGGCTCATTTTTGTTTTGTAAAAGACTGTAAATCACAGTTCTGACGCTATCGCACAAGAGCAAGTTCCACAAATGTATATCTTTACAAGCAGAAGAATGCTATATCTCATAAATTCTTATATCACAACACTGCTGTTTTCGCGGTCTGAGCGAGTACTTCCTATTTTCGGAATCGCTGTTACGAAGGCAAAACAAAAATGAGCGTCTGCCTCACTCTGCTACGCCGCCCTACTTATTCTCGCTATCTCTAAACAAGTGTAACACCCGCTTATCTTTCCGTATCTCTTCACTGTCATAACTCCTCGCGCGTACCGTACTGCGAGTGTCATACGTTCGTCACAGAGACTGCCACAGCAAGTGTCACAACCCGGCTAAGGTACACGATAAGCCGTGGTTTGTGACAAATATACCAATAATATTAGCCCGCAGGCATACATACTGGCCGGCACAAAGTGCTACTACCTACCGCATGGCAGAACATATTAAGCGGTCCAAAGTGCAGCAAAGAACTCAATACTCAGCTGCGGCAGTCACTGACACCCTCTCCTCTGTGGAGGGCTGAATGTACCGCATGGCCGCTGACTGGGTCATCCAGTGTCCGTGCCGCATGAACTCCGCAAAGGATACTCGCTGAGCCACCACCGTAGCACCTCCAGACCTCATGTTCTGTGTGCCGAAGACCGCTGTGACCTCTGCCTCGGTCTTGCCTGCTGCCTGAGCCACCATTCTGATGACCTCCCTCCTGCAGGCATGATACTCAATGTGCCTGCCATTCAGGGGCACCTGAGGATCTCTGACAGCCTTCCTGCCGTCCCACCCCTGGAAGAGGTTCACCGACCCCGACAGCTGTCCAGCCTCGATCAGCCTCTCGGACAGACTCACTGGACAGAAGTGCTTCCCTCCACGGGCCACATACACCACGTCACCCTCACTGTACTGATCATTATTCCTGCTGGTGAGCAGGAAGACCATATGGGTGGAGTAGAACCGCATAGCTCCCACCCAGATCATCTTCATATCAGAATACCGTAGGCACCCCGCCCACATCACGGCCCCCATGCAAGCCACTGTCAACCTGATGATGGAGAACCGCCCCTTCGTTGTGGTCTGTGTGGTGAAGTCTGATGCCAGTAGCCAGGAGTACCACCGGCATGGCCGCCTTCCTGTTCCTATGAGACGTTAGGTGTGTGGTTGAACGACACGCTTTAGGGGTGTAATTTCGCCAAAAGCTTGAAGGAAATGGTGGTCCTACCACAAGGACCACCGTTATTTTGAGTATTAGGAGTCACATGGGGGGCTCACGGTGATGCTCGTGGTTATACATCTTGAGTTTATGACCAAATAAGATAACTGAATCGGTTACTTCGCACCCTCATCATCATTTCCGCTCTATTTCAGCATGGCGCATGTTCAACGCAATGCAAATTCCGAATTTAGTGAACTTCGGACTTTAGAAATTAGCATTCATCCATTCTAAAATGTACACGCCAGTCGAAAAATAAGATATTTGGATGATGTTAGACTTTCAGAAATTCGCAATACATATATACTTGAAGATTTAATGTGCTGCACACACCAGCCTTGCGATATATGCCCTCTAGCAAGCAATTATGATGGCTGGCTGGTCAGCTCGCGTGACCACTGTTTTAGGGGGGAAACCAACGAAACACACTATTCGATGAAAATGATATTATCATATGTCATTTTTGGATTTATATATATTTCATAAAAATCAGGGTTTAGTGATATTTATGCGCGAAATAGGGATACATAAAGGTAACACGGTAGAAAAGTGCAGTATGCGTACAATGAAAACACCGAAATATGCATACATGTATCATTCTTTATTCAAATGTTTACGAGTAGAGTACTTTTCACCCTATACCGTCGAGGCATGACTGATACTATCAGTCAGGGCGGTCGACAAATCCTACTATTTTATTCATCATTCTCATCTTCCTCATCTTCATCATTCTCTTCTTCCTCAGAATCGGCAGTGGCTGCTTCCTTCCCCTTCGCCGTCGGTTCGCTCTTCGATTTGGGCTTCAACTCGGCATGCTGATCGGGCTCGTTGTCGAAATTGATCAGCCGTTGCTGCGCAGAGCTGACCATGAACTGGTCGTGGTCGAAGCCGATCGCGTTCATACCACACCTCATGGCGGCCATGGACGTCGAGCCGACGCCGCAGCAAGCGTCGAGAATCCAGTTGAGTGGATGGCCGTTCTCATCCATCTTGCCCGGATTGTCACCGAGCATGTGGCACTGGATCAGCTCCATCAACAGAGCTTGGGGTTTCTGATGGTTATTCACGGCTTTGTTGTCGCGTTTGAACATCTGGTGCACAACCGGGAAGCCGCGCAAAAGTGACGCGCGGCTCACACGTTCACCTTCTCCTGTATCAAAGTTGAACATCCACTCCGGCTTTTTAGAAGACTCCCCCTGGGCATCGCTCTTTACATGGTACCCCAGGACGCCACATTCAACGTCATTGTAGCGCACGGTCTTGTTGGGGTTCATGTTCACGTTCTGCTTGTGCCAGAAGAACCGCTCCGCGCGGCCGGAGCAGTAATTGTCAATCACCTCCAGGAAATCGTTTTGTTGGACGAAACCGCAAAAGATAGCGACTGTCCATGCCGGGGCGGTGGTCTTGGCGTTGAAAGACTCCAGGAACGGTTGCACCTCCTCCTTGGTCATCGCGTCGGGAGTCTTCTCCTTGTCAAGGGCGTAATTGCAGTCGATGATCGTCCCCGTGAAGGGCAGCCTCGGGACGTCCTTCATATCGCTCATGCTGCCCTTGACGATCTTCCAACGAGGGAACATCGGCACGTACGTCTCATGTGTGGGCTCGTCGTCCTCAAGGCCTGCCTCTCCTAGAACCTTAAGCTCCGGCCCCTCGGTCCGCGCCTCCCGATAGAGTTTGATGTCGACTTTCACCTCGACCTGTTGCAAGCCTTGGATGTGCCCCGCGCGTGGCGCCTGCGCTTCTTTGAGATTCGCCCGCGCGTTCTCGACGTAATTCAAGATCGCGTGCGGAACTTCCCCAGATCCCCCCCGGCGCGCTCCCCCCTGAGTTGAAGGTAAGCAGCCGATCAACGACTCGATTTTCTCTTGGGAGCTCCAGTAGGGGGTGAACTCGGTCTTGAATTCGTCCCAGGTTTGCAATCCCGCCGCGGACACCAAGTGCTTCTGCACCATGCGTTCCTTCTTGAACTGGCTTATCATCAGGCCCCCCTCTTTTACTGACAACTCCTTGTTGATAATCTGGCGCAGATACGTGTCCACCTTGTCGAACTCCGCCTCCCCCGCCAAGCCGCCCAAGTTAATCCAGAACGTCATACCCATGGATTTGGCATTGTGGAGAAACTGAGCTTCTTCCACCAAAATGCCTGCCCCTTTAGACGAGCCCGCTCCGTGGTCCCCGCCTCCTCGTTGCACCTCGTCTTCCATCTGCAAGTAAAAAAAACATTTTTAGCATGTCTTAAAATATAGAAAAGGATGCTTTGGGGGGGTAAACACTGTTTGAAGCAGAAGTAAAAAGTAATTTACCTGTCGGTTGGAGGTGCCCTTTTTGCCAGCTTTCTTGGCGGGTCCCTTAGCGGGCGAAGATGAGGCCTTGCGCTTTTTGGTCTTCGAAGCCAAAGGGTTTTTCATGCCCTTCAGGTCAAACCTTCTGTAAGCCTCCATGATGCTAACGCAGAGGTCCCACGTCTGCGGCCGGAAATTGGCAATTGTCCAGTGCATGAAGTAGTGGTTGATTTGCGTGCCGCCGGACACCGAATGCTTGGACATCGCTACTTCCTTCACATGCGTCTCCATCGACTGGTTCAAGTGAGACATTACGGGGTACCAACTTGTGACCCGATCGAGGTGAGCGTTGATGTCATCGTCCAGCGTCTTCACCGTCACCTCTACCTCAGGGAGGGTCTCAGGGTCTCCCTCGCGCTCAGACGTCTCCACATCCTCGAGGTACTGGAATCCCTTGGGATATTTCTCGGGATCCGGGACTGAAAACCCATGCTGTGATTCGAACTCCGCCATTTTTTGCACCAGCCCTCCGACCTCGCAATACCCAGGTTGATAAGGGGTACCCCCTTCGGTGTCCTCGGGGACGCTGGCAACGAACTCGGAGATCAACGCTTCTCGGTAAACCTTGTACACGACCCCATGCTTTTCGAAAAGGGTCGAACGAAGCCCTTGCATGAACTGCGTGTTGTCTTTGCCTTTCGTCTTCTGGTCGATTTGGTTCTGCATCTCGCCTAAGAACCGAATCATGTCAGGCGTGAGACCGATGTAGATCTTGCTCTCGAAGTACGCGAAGGCTATCTCCAACGGGATTTCCTCGTGACACTCGTCGGTGGCTTGATAACAGTGCTGGTGCCCAAAAACCTTGCCTCTGTATTCTCCCCTGAGAGCTTTTTTCAGGGAGAATTCGGCACGGGTTTTGACATCGTCGATCGCAACAAGACCCGCATTGAAAGGGGCCCACGGGTTCTCCTTCCTGCTGGACTTGATCTCGTTCACCCAGCCCCTCTCTTGATCCCGGCAGGCCTCGTACCCCGTCGCGTGGCACAGGCATTCAATGGGGAGACGAAACACACTCCCTTTCTCCGCCGCCTCGTCGAAATCCATCGGGTTCGGCCACCGGTGCTCCATCTCGATTTGCCTGCACAGCTTTGCTTTCTCCTCATAATCCATCTTTGCTGCATGCTCCACTGTTAGCTTAGCGTGCCACCCATGTGCAGCCACCTCGGCTGCCTTCCTTGCCTCAGATGGGGTGGCCACTTGAGACATATCCACATTAGCGCCCGCTCCAGTAAACGCTCTGGAGCCACCAGGTCCTTGAAGGGCGCGTTCGGCAGCACGCTGCACATCCGTTCTCCTGGCAGCCTGGGACAAGACGAAACTGTTCATTAGCTAATGAACGCCTTCCGCCCCGGTCAGGGCTCAGGGCGCGCGGTTCGAGGCGGAAGCGTTCATTAGCTAATGAACGCCTTCCGCCCCGGTCAGGGCTCAGGGCGCGCGTTTCGAGGCGGAAGGCGTTCATTAGCTAATGAACGCCTTCCGCCCCGGTCCAGGCTCAGGGCGCGCGTTTCGAGGCCGAAAGCGTTCATTAGCTAATGAACGCCTTCCGCCCCGGTCCAGGCTCAGGGCGCGCGTTTCGAGGCCGAAAGCGTTCATTAGCTAATGAACGCTTTTCGCCCCGGTCCAGGCGCAGGGCGCGCGTTTCGAGGCCGAAAGCGTTCATTAGCTAATGAACGCTTTCCGCCCCGGTCCAGGCGCAGGGCGCGCGTTTCGAGGCCGAAAGCGTTCATTAGCTAATGAACGCTTTCCGCCCCGGTCCAGGCGCCTGGCGCGCGTTTCGAGGCCGAAAGCGTTCATTAGCTAATGAACGCTTTCCGCCCCGGTCCAGGCGCAGGGCGCGCATTTCCAGGCGAAAAGCGTTCATTAGCTAATGAACGCCTTCCGCCCCGGTCCAGGCGCAGGGCATGAAAGGGACGTACCGAAGCCTCTACAACAGGCATCTCGCCAGCAAGTCCGAGGTCATCGATCACTGGCGCTGGCCTCCTGCTTTGCCAGAAAGGAGCTGTAATCGACGCTTTCCACGCCTGGTTTACATAGCTCGCTAGATAGAATTCTCTGCTTTTATTTTCTTCTGTTGCCCTAGTTTTCAAACTTTGAAAAGCCAAAAGCCGATTTGTGTGCTTTGGAAGGCTTAAGGTTTCCTCAAAGTTTGCGCTGTCTAATTCGATCACAGTAAGCTTTTTGTTTCTGAATGCGACGAAATACAGAATTGGAGTCTGGTTCTCAATGATACTGTACGCTACGCGTTTCTCAGGAAGGAGGCTACCCCCGACTACAGTCGAAGAGGTAAACTGAGGAAAACTGAAAATTATTTCTTCATTCTGCTCGGCAGGGTCATCAGAGTGAATCACTATTTGCAAACTGTCTGGAGGATCGTCGGCTTCAAGGGTTCTAACAATGCTCCACTTGTTACCAAGATAGAGCTGGAAAATATGATTATTCCTCAGTGCTTGAAATGTTTCTGCTGTCGCCATACTGAAATGAGAGAAATTGGCTGTCAACTGTGAAAGGGGTGTGTGTGAAAGAACTTTGGAAAAGTGATGTAACTTTAGCAAAATATTGCAAGTCATTTCTGGCGGCTAAAAATGACATGTCAAATATCGATGACAATTTCCGTCAAAAATGACATCTGCTGTCGCTTCCTGATTCGGTCTGTTCAGATCAAGGATATGATTTAAAGATATTCTGGTGTCATTTGCGCTGAAATCGAGAATCGATCGATTCAGTAAGATAGAAATTCTTCGTTGACTCGCAAGTTCATATCATTTTCAGAACGTAAAAAACGGCTTCATAAGCTAATGACGGCTAATTTTGACGAAAATATGTTTACTATTCCTTTTGATGAGGGTTGCGAGATTATCTGCAAACCGTGCCCGGGAATAGTTATTGAAGATTCTATGGAAATAGGGGCTGACTTTTTTGATAATGAGCCAATTCCAAGCACAGCCCCGAGCGCAAATACGCAATTGGTTCTTTGGAACGCGCCTTTGACGTCTAGATCGGAAGTTAGCTCTAATTCTTCACGCGTTTCCGGGACACGCGCTTTGCGCGAAATTGACTTACAAGAGATAAAAAGCAGACTTGAATCAGAATTTTCAGAGACAAGTTTAGACTTGCTTAATGAAGACCCTCTTCGGTGCATTAACGGTGAAGTAAACAAGCAGATTGTAACGCGCAAACCGTACGAATCCGACATACGCAAGCAGAAATATACAGGCGTAATTAGTATCAAGCAGCGACGTTTGCAGGCTGACAGTATATCAATGGCAGAAACCATTATTAAGTGCAATTGCAAGTCGTACTGCTGTCTATCTTTCTCATCGGCAGATATTAAGTCCTTTCGCGAAAATATTTTCAGTATGTCGCAAAAAGATAGGAAGGAATACTTCATCAAAGACTTGCTTAAAAACAGCTCACGATCTGAAGACGAATTCGACTTCAAATACTTTTTGGCCAAGAAGCAGGTATGTTTATTTTTGAACTCGTTCATTAGCTAATGAACGGCCTCTGGCCAACGCGCGACTCACACTTAGACACTTTGGCTGCGGGAACCGTTCATTAGCTAATGGACGGTCTCTGGCCAAAGCGCGACTCACACTTAGACACTTTGGCTGCGGGAACCGTTCATTAGCTAATGAACGGTCTTTGGCCAAAGCGCGACTCACACTTAGACACTTTGGCTGCGGGAACCGTTCATTAGCTAATGAACGGTCTCTGGCCAAAGCGCGACTCACAATTAGACACTTTGGCTGCGGGAACCGTTCATTAGCGAATGAACGGTCTCTGGCCAAAGCGCGACTCACAATTAGACACTTTGGCTGCGGGAACCGTTCATTAGCTAATGAACGGTCTCTGGCCAAAGCGCGACTCATAATTAGACACTTTGGCTGCGGGAACCGTTCATTAGCTAATGAACGGTCTCTGGCCAAAGCGCGACTCATAATTAGACACTTTGGTTGCGGGAACCGTTCATTAGCTAATGAACGGTCTCTGCCCAAAGCGCGACGCATAATTAGACACTTTGGCTGCGGGAACCGTTCATTAGCTAATGAACGGTCTCTGGCCAAAGCGCGACTCACAATTAGACACTTTGGCTGCGGGAACCGTTCATTAGCTAATGAACGGCCTCTGGCCAAAGCGCGACCCACACATAGACACTTTGGCTGCGGGAACCGTTCATTAGCTAATGAACGGTCTCTGGCCAAAGCGCGACTCACACTTAGACACTTTGGCTGCGGGAACCGTTCATTAGCTAATGAACGGTCTCTGGCCAAAGCGCGGCTCACACTTAGACACTTTGGCTGCGGGAACCGTTCATTAGCTAATGAACGGCCTCTGGCCAAAGCGCGGCTCCCATTCAGACACTTTGGCTGCGGGAACCGTTCATTAGCTAATGAACGGTCTCTGGCCAAAGCGCGACTCACACTTAGACACTTTGGCTGCGGGAACCGTTCATTAGCTAATGAACGGTCTCTGGCCAAAGCGCGACTCACAATTAGACACTTTGGCTGCGGGAACCGTTCATTAGCTAATGAACGGTCTCTGGCCAAAGCGCGACTCACAATTAGACACTTTGGCTGCGGGAACCGTTCATTAGCTAATGAACGGTCTCTGGCCAAAGCGAAATTTCTTTTGGACCTTGTGATAGATTGTGTAATGCGCAGATTTAAGGCGTGGTTTGGAGAGTGCTGACGAGCATGCGACGGCCGTCCCGCCTGCAGACGTGCAGTGTTGGGGGTGTCTCCCAAGCGTCTTAAATTGGCATGACCTACCAAAACCCTTATGCTTTTTTTGGATAATGTGTTAATAATTTTTGAGTGACGGTGTCTTTTTTTTGTAACAGGTGTGCTTTAAGTTCTACTATATGGCTTACGGCATCAGCTACGGGTATCTTCAAGACTGTCGAACACGCGTGCTCGAGGGCCGACACACGTTTGTTCATGGATTGACGTACGAGGAGGACAACCGCAAGGTTTCCCTGAAACGCGAGTCGGTCGTCGCATGGCTCGAGAAATACGCGGACGAATACGGACAACCCCAACCTCACAAACCCGAGAAGCACCTTTCAGATGGATTGACCATCGAAGAGCTGTGGGACGAGTACCTTCAGAGCTTGGGTGAGAATGAGGAGAGCAAAAAACTCTCTCTCAGTTACTGGTACAAAATATTTGAAGAAGATTGCAGCAAGTGGCTAAAGATTCCATCGGTGAACCGATTTTCTCACTGCGATGTTTGCGCGTCCTTCAAGTTATTGAAGGAAGGCTTAACCAAATCTCAAAAAGGTGAATATTCATGAATAGCTTTGTGATGTGTTTATATGTTTATGTAATTTGTTCACTGACCCGAATTTGTGTATCATGCACAGGGCAATACAACGGGCCTCTCAACAAACATCTGGCAATCGCACGAGCGGAGCGCCAGAAGTTCTACAAACATGGTCGTAAAGCGAATATGACCAAGAGCATTGCCATGAACAAAACTTGGCATAAGTATGCCTCGGTGATCATCGATGGCATGACGCAGTGGACCACCCGACTGCCACACTTTCGACGTATCCCTAAACATCTGGACTCTAAGGACTTCCTTGACGTGCACAACATGGGGAGCATGATCGAGAACGTGGGCCGCTTCATGGATTTCAACTACGCCAACTTCAAGGACGATGCGAACTTCCTTGTCAACGTTTTGCACCGGGATATCCTCCGCATTCAAGAGCATCGACGCAACGGGGACGGGGAAAATTCATACCCGATGCCGGAAGTGTTGTATGTACAGCTTGACAAGGTGAGCACCAACAAGAGCAAGTTGATGTTGGCATACGCAGCTTGGCTGGTGCACACGAACGTCTTTCGCAAGGTGAAACTCAACTTTCTGTTGGTGGGACATACGCACGAGAACATTGACCAGATGTTTTCACGCTTCTCCGTGCGTCTACGACGCAAGCAAGCTTGGACGCTCGACGAGATGATAGAGGTCGCACAAGAATGCTTTACGGATGGTGTAATATGCGAGCACACCGAGAAGATCTTCGACTTCAGCTCTTGGTTTGATGGTCACGTCTTGGATTGCCACAACATTTTGGCACAGCAGGCTTTCAAGTTCAAGAAGAACGAGCGCGGCGAAGTGGGCATGCAGTACAAACAGTATTCCATTTCACCAAAATGGTTACCCGATACTCCATTGCCAAAGCTTGTTTCTATACCCCCTGACGCGGGGCCTGGATACATCAAGCCGATTCCTTTTACCGAAGAAGGCATCGAAAAGCTTGAGCATACCTTACAGGCGTTGAAGGACATTTTGGGCACAAAGCTCACGGAGGTGCACGAAAAGTTTTGGCGCGAGGATGTCATCGAGAAACAGCGCCACCTAACTGCTGGTGGAGAATGTCAAGCGCCCGCGATACCCTTCCAGCATCCCGAGAAAATCGCCATCGAGCGCAATGCCACCTTGGTTCGACTGATAGAGGCGCCCGCGTTGGCGATAGAAGCTGCCGGGGCTGCCGCCGTCCCCGCTATACCGGTGCGCATCCAACGCCGAATTGATCGAGCGCCGATAGAAGTGTACAACGGTAAACGGAAACACCAAGGTCGAGCCCAAAAGCGAGCAGAGCAGTACGTGGACAACGCCCAGTGGGAGGTCACCTACGGCCAGATGACAGTCGGCAGCTTTGCAGTGGCTCTCGCGGTGGAATCTGAAAACGACAAGTTCGCTTTCCGCGTACAACTGAAGCGAAGCGAATGGTCGGATCCGTTGTACTTGGTGAAGGTGGAGGCGCGCTATCCGTCAACTCAACAGCTGCAATATCGCTATTTCCAACCCAAAAAGCACACCGACGCCAAGAAGAAGCACCTCGGCAAGCAACTTGCGAGTCACGCAGGAGCTTTCGCAGCGCCACCGGGGCACCGACCGTCTACCGAGACTTTCGATAAGAATGAAATAGTGCTGGCATGGAATGTGGATGCGAAAGACCCCGAACGGAGTATACCGAACGAGCAATACGCGCAGATAGTCGTCGCTTTGCTTGCACAACAATCCAAACGCACGCGCAAGGACCTAGGTGACTTGAATGAATCGGATGATTCCGATGAAGACGAAGCTTTTGATAATTGCGTAGCGGTAGCGGTAGCACCGGATGTGGACGCGTAAAGCAAGACGAAAAAAAACATGTACATAATATGTGTATAACGTGTATATAGATTCTGAGTCAAAAGTTCTTTGTGTTTTCACTCCTCCTCGATTTCGAAAAAGTGCATTTGACCTCAATTTTGTACCATAAAAACCATTAAATCCAATGCACAACCTGCACTTGCATGCTCTTGACTGTTAAAATACGGCTTTTTAATCCTATCATGAGGTAAATAAGGCAATATCATTTTCACATGAGAATATCATTTTCATCGAATAGTGTGTTGGGGGGGGTCGCGTTTTTAACGATGACCCTGAGCCTTTTCAAATCGTTAAGAGAATGGGTCCAAATAAGAGAACGGGAGCTGGCTAGATGAGGAAATATGGTTGGGAAACCATGTTAAACCATGTATTGAATATGGTATGGTCGCAAATAAGGAACAAACCTGGCTATCGCTGACCTTATTGGATCGCGCTTCGTTAAGCGCCAGCGGCGTGTTGGGGGGGGTTCACTTTCCGATGAGGTGGTGACCGCATATCCTGTTCTCTTAAATATACGGTATTCTTGTATATGTATGTCTATACTTCGAAGAATGCAATCATAATTAAGGTATTAATATATTATATAAGGTTCAATACACTTGAGAAGTTTTGGATGATTACAAGCACAATGCATATGCAGTACTGAAGGTACACAATAAGTATTCTCATTACGTATGCATAATGTATGATTGTACTATTACGTGCAATCGGTGATGCTGTACATGACAACAGTTTCTAAGAAGAACCGGTCGTTCTTGAAAGCTACCCACGAACCAAACTTATAGCCGCTTCACCTCGTGCAAACCACCAACATAGTTCTCGTCCGGCCGTGTGATCGGCCTCACGATCCTCGGTGCGGTAATACAAAGAATCACTCACCGTTAAGAAAACAGATTTTGGGCCGCCCAGCCTGCACTCATCGAGTTGGGTACACTTTCCCGCGCCATTGTCGTCATAAGAGAACTCGAAGAATAGTAAGCCAATTTCTTTCAATCAGCCAGCTATTTAAATTTTCATTGATAAACGCTTAAAACGGCCATAATTTCAGAAAATTCGCTCATGGCGCCAGCACAAAGGTTGCTTATTTCGAATTTTTCTAGCCGAAAAGCCAGCCAGCCGTACCATCGAGTTAAGTAAATTTCCCCCAAACGCTGGCTAGTTTCTTAACGTCGGGTTTTCTTAAAGGTGAGTGATTACTGTACACCTTGAAGTTGTACCCGGCTTTGAAGTCGGAACTGCTAATTTCACCGCGGTCTAACAGCTGCTTCAATTGCTGCAAAGAAGCCTTCACTGCTGGATCCATCCTACAAGAGCTCTGTGAGCTCCAAGAAATACACCTGAAATAAGAAGTCACCGCTGGGTCTACAAGTCTGTGTGTCGGTTTCTAGGTTTTAAAAGCCGAAATTAAGAACTTCGACGCTGGTCGACAGTCAGAAGTTGGACCCCCAAGATTAGAAGCTGAGCGCTGGATAACGTTGGCGAATCTGGAATCAGAAAATTTTGCCGATTTAAGAAGCGGCACACGCTGGATTTGGATTTCCGATGGTCAGGATTTTGCCAAATTAAGAAACGTGCCCACGCTGGCAAAGGCAAATCCATGACCGTCGATTAATTAAATTAAGAAGCCAGCCGCTGGCAAAATTTCCCCGGCTTCTTATATACCGGTCTTTACTGTAAACCTAAACCCGGAACGGTAACTCTAACTGTATGTACTACTAGTACTCGTACCCTAGTCACGATCTCAGTCTGGAACCTCTGACACAGGGGCCTGCCGGTCAGGGCTGCCTGGTCAGAACTCAGTACACCACCTCCACACTGGAGATGGTGTCTAGGGTGCCAGAATACAGCCAGTCAGTGCAACACAGCACGCAACAAAATAGCTAAGCAGCTCAAGCTGCACTACCTACTGTGCAATTCTGATAAGCTGTTCAGGGTCAAACTGCTGAATAAAACACACTACTGCACTTTCTAAAGCTCTTGGAACTGCCGTAGCAGGTAGCAAACACAGGAATCTGCAAATCACAAACTGAAACTCTCAAAATTGAAGCTGATAAAAGAGACTACGGCATAAGAAGTAAAACCAATCGTAGATGCCGTTGCTGTCAAAGAAAATCCGTGCACCAGCCCCATGCCGGTGCACCTCCAGAGTGCCGTCCTCAATCCACCTCGTCCATGGCTGACCTGTAGCCGGAGTCAGTGTCCGAGTGAAGTTCCAGCCCGTAGTAAGAGGGGTTGTTGTAGAATACAGCCTGTGGAGGAAGGGGACGGGTAAATATGTCTGCAATGTCCCCACCACCGGCTCGATGCGGTGGAACCGCTAAGTCAATCCCGGTGCCGCCACCACCGAAAAGACCTGCAGTCGCCGATTGCCGATTGCCGTTCAATGCCGGCTCCACCAACCCCTCCGGCTCGTGATCGGAAGGTGGTGGTGAGCACGGTGGCGATGGCGGCACACCATCCCAATCAGGCCCGGGATAAGTGCCCCATGGCCCGAGGTAAGACACCACTACTTGTGGGTACGAAGGGCCGGGGTGCCAAGCCCAACCGTGAGTGTTGTGCGGAGTAGCATAGTACCCCACCGCCTGCCAGTAGTCCGATGGCGGCACTGCCGCCGGCTGAGCACCGGCAGGGGGCATCCCGCTCTCCGAAGCACCACCGATTCCCGCTGCACCGGTGAGGCCGATGCCCAAGAGCCCGAGAAAGCATGCGAGCAATGCTAGGTTAGGCCGGAGGCCGCAGAGCGGAGCACCGCATCCAATCGACGGTTGCAGGCGCCCCGTCGACAGAGCATATATCTTCCAGTTTATTTTACGACCCGCATTTGCAAAATATCCAGGCCCAGTTTCGGTCAGCCCGGCCAGTCTTCAAAATTGCCCGCCGCAGGCGAATTTTTCGAATTTTAAGTATGTGAATATTATGAAAATCGAAATTTTCACGTAAAATTTTGAGATTTTCACCGTTCGTCTACGGCCCGCAGCCTGATCCAATCCCGGCCCGCTTTCGGCCCGGCGTGACACGCTACGGCCCCGGGCCGGCCCGCCACGGTAAGATATATGCCCTGCCCGTCGATCGACCGTCCAGGGTTCCCACGAAAGATTTCTGAAATTCTGAATTCTCAATTTCTTCGGCCCCGCGTCCGTATATTTGCGACTGGTTCGCGGAGACTTGGTGGGGCAAGTGGGGTGGGTGGGTTCTCGGCTTCATGCCAGAAGGGATCCAATTCACGCAGAATAGTCCCGAGTGCGTGAATAGACCCGTGAAAGACGAGATGACCATGCGTAAGCAACTCCAACTCGAGGTATTCAATCCTTCTGCGCTAAAATACATGCACGAGGAGACGATCTGCGACGGGCAACACCCAATACCTATGACTCCAGTTATTACACAAGCTATTTGGCGGGAGGCGCTACTTATGATTGACAACAACATGCTCGAGCTTATGACGCGCACGACCGGCGTCTTGGGGGTTACAGACCGTCCTTCATATGTCGTTCCCTCCCTTAAGACCTTCGAGAAGTTGAGTGGTTCCACTATCGCGGATAAAAGGAAAGAGATTGCTCCCCTTGTGGTAAAGTTCCTCGCCCTTATGCGCGACCCTGAACACCCTCCAGCGACGGTTGTCACCTTCGAGCAGTTCATGAACACCTACAAGTCTTTTGTGATCTTACGACCTTTGGACGCTAATAAGGTCACCGAATTTGGGCACCACTGGTGTATGTGCCCTATCTACGCGGAGAGCGTCACGTGTGCATGCTGTATTGCTGTTGGCTTATTCAAAGGGAAGTTTAAGGCGCATCTTGAAAAACATCTCGACATAATTGGCCGACACCCACAAGTGGGACGCCCGAGAAAACCGGTTGGCGCCTTGAAAAGGCAACCCCTTGGGAAGATCACCGCGAAACTGAAACGGGAAGCATCCAAGCGAGCGCGCGAGATGGCAGAGCTAGACATGGAAGCAAGATGCTCGGCGGGAACTACACACGTGTGGCACTGGAAAGCACGGAGGTGGTGAGGCAAATGAAGTTCCGATTCTCTTTGGCCGGTTTGGACCACGTGGCTCGGTTTTTCCTTGACGGCTCGTTCGGGGTCCTCTACCTGATCGTGAAACACAAGGATGGCACACTGTGTGAGAAGAGGCGGCCGGTTGTACCCTGTTTTGACTCTCCTGACAGGATGCTCCAGAACCGAGTGGGCCGTGCCCTGTGTTTCCTGATCGAACAGCTTGATGGCCACTTTAACGTGCCAGCCACACAGGAGATCACGGGGAGATTGACACGGTTCAGCGAGGCGGTGGAAGGTGGTGACACTGTGATGGCGGCTGGCTTTGATGTAAAGGAAATGTACGTCCGACTAAAACCGTCGGTTGTCTTAACGGCGGTGGAGTTTGTCGTATGCCAGGCGATGCGTGATCAACGGGGTGTGTTGGTAAAGACTCGTGGGAGACGGGGAGTCAGTTGGTTCTCGGCCGGTACACCACGGCGGGTGGCAGTTCAATTAAAGGCGGCACATATTCTGGCAGGTGTCCGCTTTATCCTCGAAAACGGCTATCTCTTTGTGGCGGGGTGCCTCGTTCGGCAGGTGTGTGGGATCGGGATTGGCGGGGGAGCGAGCCCGGGTCTCGCACAATGCGTGTGCGTGTTTGGAGAGATGGAATGGACGAAATCCTTGGGAGCTAACAATCGTCTTTCAGGCATACAGTTTTTGGGGGCTCGGCTTATGGATGATTGCACTCTCTTGGCAACGACACACGGCTCCACGGCGGCAGACCGGCGATCCCTTCGAGAGATCTTCGACGGGTATGTCCACCAATGCTATCCTGATGGAGTGACGGTTGAACAAACCTCAGAAGGGCTTATTCACATACTTGTGCACTGTTGGAGTAGCCTTGCCCTATATTTCTGGGGCGCCATATCTATGTTGTCACAAACTTGAAAAACTGCTTATCAGAACCGTCTTCAGTGTTTCACGTATCTATATTTTTTTGGGCAGTATCACGTGCTCGTGGGAACTTTGGAGGCACTTTTACGTAAGACAGTGTGGACTGAAATTTTCGGCTTGTATTACGTGCTCGTGGGAACTTTTGTGGCACTTTTACGTAAGACAGTGTGGGCTGGATTTTCAATTTGTATTACGTGCTCGTGGGAACTTTTCAGAACTTTTTACGTGAGACAGTGAACCTATTTTGACAGTTTTATACCCCTCAGTTGCTTATTGCCTATTGCTGTGGTACTAGAGTATTAAAAATTATGACAGCCCATGGCTCGAGACAGTATATTATTACTCTAGGGAAGCTGGGGCATATGCCAGCTGTGAAACAGTTGGTCCCCCGTACCATAAGACATAGACAGTTGACTTTTTTATTAGTTTCTGCAAGCCTACTGACGAGGACTCTGGCGAGGTCCGAAAAGCTTCTAGGCAGCCAAGCAAAAACTCCGGTACATTCCGTTATAAGTGACAGCAGTATTTGTTTATAAGAAAGATTATCAGTGCTGAAAAAACAAAGAGTACAACCTGCCTATCTTTATCATCTGGCATTACTTTTGTTCGAGCCGGCACTCGGTCGTATTTTCCTATCACACTTATTACTGTGCTTATCTCAGCACATACCGTACGTTTTAAAGCGAAAGTTTTAATTAAGAAAAAGTTCCTAAAAATTTGTCGTGCGAACTGTGCGGTGAAGAAGACAACGGAGATGAAATGCTGTTATGCGACGTGTGCAATAAGGGCTTCCATATTTTTTGCTTGCGTCCATGCAAGCCTAAGCAAGATCCCAGCAGGAACATGGTTGTGCGGAATATGCGTAGCTGAGGAATAGACAATTTTTTCCAGTTGTACAAAAGTGTAATAGCAAGTATTAATATTTTGTGTACACACTATTCTCAAGTATGTTTTTGAATCAATCTAGCAACCTCTTTACTTTGCTTTACTTTATAAAAATTCCCACTTGGCCCAGGAGGTGAAGTAAATATCCGTGGTAGCATGTGGTAGCCAAATGTTGGTGAAGCAACTTTTGCAAGTGAGCCGGTCATGTTGTGGCAAGGGAATATCGGCTAGGTCCCTACCCACTACCGCCCACCTTGCAAGGAACCGCTCGTGGTCGGCGTATCCTTCAAAATTGTTGGCGAAAGCTTGTTGCAGGGCTTGCAAGTCCCGGTTGAACCGAGCGCGGAGCCACGCTTTCCGTTCGCAGTGGTCGCAACATGGTTGGGGCATACTTGTTTCGTACTTGAACAAAGTTTCCTTGGGTCGATAAGTGATAGTAAGATGCGAACACAAGGGAGTATGTATGCGAACAACGTGATATGTTATTATATAGTATACGCTATACGATATCTTATACCATATACGTTAAAGACGCTATTGTATTTGACTAAACCTATTTGACTACAGTAAAACGCGGTCTATAAGAAGCCGGCCTCAAAATCGCTAGCGGCTAGCTTCTTATTGGGTGGGGCTCAATTTGAGATCGCAGCGACCAGCTTGTTAACGATCTGGAGCGTCGATCTAGCGCCCAGATTCTTAATATGGGTGAATTTGAGACCCCTGGATTCGTTTGCAAAGATGTCTAGCGCCCAGATTCTTCTGCGGCAGTTGATTTCTAAGGTGGACTCTAGCGATGCCATCTTCTTATTAGATGCTTAATCTAGACTTGGTTGAAGTGTCGCCAAAATCTAGCAATCACGTTCTTAAATCAGGCTGGCAAATTTTAGGGTTTTCACTTGACTGCGTGAGAACTCTCGGATAGGCACAACAAAACACGCAACGTACGTAGGTATTAGCGAGAGCACCTCTCGCTGCCGTGATGGACGCTTCACTCAAGGAAACTTTGAAGCAATTGAAGCAGCTTTTAGATGATGCCCTCTTCTCCCACGCAGATTTCAAAGCGGAGAAGGGGAAAGTGCTCTCTCCACCCGCTGGCTACAAATATGTTCTCACGCACGAGGTCAAGAATTCGTTAAGGGAGATCAAAGATTTTATGGACATTGAGATACTCGACGCTGTTGAGTATGGAGAGCAAAAACGTGCAATATTAGATGGCACTCTCCCGGTCCAAGGTCCGACTCGCTCTCCTCTCCAGCGGGCAGTTGATTCTCGACAAGAAGTGGCCTCAGCAGTCGTGACAACGCCAAATTGTTACATGATAGTAAATATTACGGTCGGTAGTAAATATTTACTATATCAAATCGGTAGATTCGACACAGTATCATAATCTAGCGTTGTGGCTTCTTAAATTGGCAGTTTTCAGAATTATTGTCACAGGCCTCTTTAGCGGTTTCAGCTTCTTAATATGCATCATTTTGAATGGCGGGTCAAATTCGTCCTAGCGGCTAGCTTCTTAAGACATTTTTAGGAACCGTAGTGACTCCTTCAACATCTGCGCCTTGGAGGCCTTCAAATATACCCCTTTTTCTCGACAAGTGTCCAAGAACTGACGTACGTGGTCGTAGTGTTCCTCCACCGTGCGCGAGAAGACGACCACATCGTCGATGAAGATTCGTACAAAGGGGAGATGACCGAGTGCACGCTGCATTCGCCGTTGATATTGAGAGGGAGAGTTCTGCAGGCCCTGGGGCATCACCAACCATTCATAGGCCCCCATCTGGGTGGTGAAGGCGGTCTTCTCCACGTCCTCCTCGGCCATCGGCACTTGCCAGAATCCGTCCACCGCGTCAAAGGAGGAGAAGAACGCTGCCCCTTGCATCTCGTCAAACATCAGTTGGATGTCCGGTAGTGGGTACCGGTCCCGCACCGTCTGCTGGTTCAATTGTCGGTAATCCACCACCAGACGTAATGTCTTCGGGTCACCAGGCTTGGGTACCATCAGACATGGGGCGGCATACGGGCTTGACGACGGCCGGATGTAACCCTTCTTCATGAGCTGCTCGATACGTTCACGTAGCTGGCGTAGCTCTTCAGCGGTCATCTTGTATGGGCGCCTACATGGTGGTCCACCCTCCGCGTCCGGCTTGCGATCGATGCGGGCCTTGTCCTCCTCAGTGCGACGCAACTTGGATGCCTCCGGTAAGGCTGAACACAGGGTATCCAAATACTTCTCAAAGAAGGCGTCAAAGCGCTGCCTCCACGTGCTGCTTACCGGTGCGTCTCGAGTATCTTGACGGGGCCCTTCCTTCTCCAGGGTGGTGTGAGATGACGGTACTTCAGCAGCGGTAGCTGCGAAGGCTCCTGCCTCATGGTCGTCCCCGCGCGCCGCCATCATGAGCCACTGAGGTTGCGATTCTTCATCCCCGGCCAGGCGCCTGGTTTCCGCGTGGATGAGGTGCTGCTTCAGTTGCGTTGCCGTCAAGAACACCTCATCGATCAGCCCTGCGCCCTGGGCCTTGCCCTGACCCATCCCCGGACTACAACCCACGAGCGTCACCCGTTGTTGTCCTCCACCATTTGCTCGCGTGTTGAAGGAGACGGAACCGTGACCGGCATAATCCAACGTGATTGGGGAGAGACTGCGAAGCCACTTACCCCCCAACACCACGTCTACTTGGATTCCTAACGGCAAGACCCGTAGAGCCATCCGCTTCTCGCAGTAGTTTACTCCCGACGCCGCGTGTGCGGTGAACTTGGTGTACGCCACCTCTCCAGCGGTCTTTACAGACCCATCTGCCAGCGTGACCTTCATTGGTGTCCCTGAGCGCACTGTCAAGTCGCAAGTACGGGCACATTCCGCCGAGATGAAGTTGTCTGAGGCGCCTGAGTCCACCAACACCTTCACTCGATGTCCACGAAGGTAGGCATAGAACACCAGGAGTAGGGGTCCTTCCTCGTCTCGCACCGCTGACAGTGTGTGTGCCAAGAGTGTCCCTGATCGAGAGTTCGCCTTCCAGCGCACCCCCCCATCCAGTTGAACACGCTTACATTTAAGAGCATCTTCGATTGGGTGTGAACTCAAGGCGGCTGCAGTCTCGTCCACCAAGGCGTTGCACTCGTACTCTTCGCCACTGCCGTGTTCAGTAGTACTGACGTACATGGTGGCGTTGGTAGAGGCACTGACGTGAGTGGTATCACTGTCAGTGGGGCTGACGTGGGTAGTGGCACTGTTGGTGTCGCTGACGTGAGTGGTGTCGCTGTCGGTGGCACTGACGTGGGTCGTGTCGCTGTCGGTGGCGCCAACGTCGGTGGCGCTGACGTGGGTAGTGCCACTGTCGGTAGCGCTGACATGCGTGGAGTCGCTGTCTGACCCGCTTTCCAGCGGCTGGGACCCATTGGATGCATGCCGGGCCGGGCGCGTTGCACGCTGGACCAGGTGCGTCGCCTGCTCAGCGATACAGGTTGCATGCTCAGCTGGCCGCGTTGCTTGCCCCGCATGCCCCGCATGCCCCGCATGCCCCGCTGCATGCCCCGCTGCATGCCCCATGCCCCACTGAGCTGGTCGCATGCACAGGCTGGCATGTCGCATGCCCCGTATGCCCCGCATGCCCCGTATGCCCCGGGGCATGCCTCACTGCATGCCCCACTGAGCTGGTTGCATGCTCAGTCGGCCGTGTTGCATGCCCCGCATGCCCCAGCGTATGCCCCGGGGCATGCCCCACCGCATGCCCCACCGAGCTGGTTGCATGCTCAGTCGGCCGTGTTGCATGCCCCGCATGCCCCGGGGCATGCCCCACTGCATGCCCCACCGAGCTGGTCGCATGCTCAGGCGGGCATGTTGCATGCCCCGCATGCCCCGCGTGCCCTGGCGCATGCCCTGGCGCATGCCCTGCTGCATGTTCCGCTGCGTGCTTAGCCGGGCTGGTTGCATGCTCGGCCGGACTGGATGCATGCCGGCACGGGCTGTTAGGTTCGCCCGCCAGCTGCTGGGTCATGTTCAGCTCCTCCTCGGCAGACTGGAGCAGGATACAACATGTTGGTTGCACGCTGGCGGTATGCTGCCCGATCCGCCCGCCAGCTGCTGGGTCATACTCAGCTCCTCCTCGAGGTGTTCGGATTCGCCCACCGGTTGTCGGGTCACGCTCAGGGCCTCCCAAGCAGCAAGACGTGCAGATTCCTCCTTCCTCCAGGCTTTCACCCGTTGGTCCAACGTCGTGCGCTTCCTCCCACTCCTCGAAGGCTTCGAACGGCGGGTAGGCGTATTCTCCTCCGAGGACAGCTCACGGTGCTGCTGCAACCGGTACTGGCTGCAATGGATCTCCATCTCGGACTCATCGGTGCTGTAGGTAAGATCCGAGGGGCTCGATCCCAGAGTTGTTGCGAGAACCGTCTCGTCTGGTTTGAGGGGGGTAGGATTGGGAGGTGGGTGCGCCCGTCGGACGCGTCCGAACACAGCCTGCACGACCGCCTTGCCGTACTGCTTGACCCGCTGGGCTGCCGTGGTCCACGCTGAGGCCGTCTTGAGCGCATGAGAGTCAAGGGGAGTGTCCTGCGCTCGTTGTGCCCGCCGACGTCGCCACAAGCGATAGGCTTGCTGTATCGATATCGCCGCAGATGCTTGACGCCGTCGAAGGCGACGGAGGCCAATCGTCTCCCAAGGTCGGCCTTCTTGCGGTACATTCGTCTTCGGCCCGTATTCTTGCTCCACAGCCCGACGTTGCTCGCGTGGGCTCAACTCTGCCCAGGCCAAGCCCAATGTGCCGCCCATGCGACCACGCAAGCGGGCGAGTATAAGCTCGTCCAACTCGTACTTCCGTTGGCGACGGCTGAAAGGAGTAGTCGCGGGACGTCGTGTAGCATGGCGACGACTGCGCTCAGCCATCTTGTGTGCCTCTGCCGGGGACTTCTTCTTGAGGGTCATGCGTAGTTGTCGTAGTAGGGCACTTTCAGAGGTAGCCCCAGCCGGACTTCTCCAGCTCCACGATGTCAACCGCCTACGCTGGTCCGCCAAGGAACTCTGGTACACCTCGGAGGTCCCCGGTGCAGCCAGATGCAGATCCTTGTAGTCGCTGGGCTGAACTGCTGGTGCCGCGTGATGAGCTCGGATGCGTGGGGGAGGTCCATCAACATTACCGCGGTCAATCGGGACACCGTGTTCGGCACAGTAAGTCTCCCAACAAGAATGTGCTGTCGGTGGGGCTATCGGTGGAGTCAATGATCCCCGAGCAGGGGGGGAATTCTCCACTGAGAGGGGCCGTCTGCTCAAAATGGTAGCGCGCCGTGCGCGCTCTCGGCCACTGAAGGCAATCCGTGATGAACGGGGCCTCGGGCTGACGGTGAAGGGGGGCCGTGCGGCCACACCATGGGGTGAATCTGATGAAGCCTCTGTGCTCACTGGGGCATGCTGCACTCGCAGTGAGACGGGCTTTGTCGGGGTACAGGCGGTGGCCTCGTCACGTGACGTCCGCGAGGGCCATGAAGGACGGGCTGCCACATTGGTATAGGGCTGCCTCTGTCCACGGGGTCGATGGAGATTTACTCCTCTTGCCCGGGAGCCCCTGTCGGCTCCCCACTCCGAAAAGCTGGATCCTCGGTGTTCGTGATGTCACACATGGCACACAGATCCCCGTAGAGGTCCACGTCAGCATCCGCCAGAGCAAGGATCTCCTCCATCGTTTCCAACTCTTCTGGATTGGGAATCCTCCTCGACTCTCTCCTCAATGACTTCTACGCAAGCCGCCACTTGCCCTGGCCTTCGCGCCAACCGCGCCGGGGCGTTGGCCTTCCAGATGGCCAGCTTCTTCTCGTCCGTGCAATTGGCCACCAAGTGCTCGAGACTGCCACATGCAAAACAGGGCCGTTCCCTCACCGCAGGTGCCGGTCGGGATCCTTGGGTCGCCGCTGTGCTTACATCCACAGGAGCCGCTGTTGCCGAGTCATTCCCAGCAGTCCCCGGCTCCCACGTGAGGGCCGCCAACGCAGGCCTCCTCGGAGGCCACCTAGGCCGACTAGCCGGGGCGCTACGTGGTGGAGCTTGCCGTTGTCGGTGTCCCATCTCCAACGCCACCTTGCGGGCGATGGTGTCGTGGAGAACCGCGTCCTCCATCACCTTAGCCGTCTCAATTTCCGTGGCCACGGAACGAACCTTCAAGATGGCGGAGGTGTCGGACCGTCCAAGTCGACGTTGTTCCTCTTCCCACTGCTCCGGGTGACTGGTGTCTAGCCCAAGATCCGCCAACTTGGAACCCACTTGAACGCTGTGTCGTAGTCCACCCCAAAAGAGCTCGAGAAGTTCCAGTTTGGTAACCTTACCGCAACCCCGCACTACGTCCGCCACGAAGTTGACAGTCGCGGTTCGGGTGGTGATGCGGGTGTAGAAAGCACCGGTCTTCTCCTCCGATCGCTGTCTCGTTGAGAGTAGCTCCGACTTCAGCCGTTTCAGGGCGTCCGTGGTGATGTCCACTGACAAGGCAAGATCGCCCATGAACCGCGGCACCGCTGCGTACCTCGCCTTCCACGCCTCCCCTTCGCTGCCTCCTGGCGCCATCTCCTCGACGTACAACTTCTGGGCCTTGGCCAACTTGGAGGTCTTGATCATCCACAGCAAGGTGGAGATGCTGAGCTGATTGTGGCCTTGCGCCTCACGCCGAAAGCTGGGAGTAGTGAGCGCCGCAATCACCGTCATGTGCTCCAGAAGTGCATTCACCGCCACAGAGAATTCCTCAAGGTCATCCATGGCCCGGCCCTTCGTGAAGTGATCACCGGGAAACTCCGGGAGGTCATTTACCAGCTTGCGGACGTCCTTCAAGAGCGAGCTCTCGTTTTTGATTGCGGTCTAGTAGGAGCGGTCGTCGGGGGTGTACATCGCCATGGGGTCCTCCGGAGCTCGTGCCACCCCGGCAGGTGGTCCCGTTGCTGCCGCATGCTGTGACGCCGTCGGTGAGAAGGTCGCGGCGTCGGCAGAAAGTCGGTGGGAAGGAGCCGGGAATGTGGAAGGGGCAGGCTGTAGAGGGGGTTGGGGCGTCTCAGAAGATGGCCCAAACGATGCTGCCAAGTACCACGGAGCGGCACAGACCTCCACCCAGGCTTGTAGCCCGTCCAGCTCGTAGGTTTCCGCCTCCGACTCCGTGAAGGCGTCCACCACCGGTCGTCTCGGGCATTGGTACCATTGAGACGGAATTCTGGAACGCCTCGTGCCTCGAATAGACTCCTCTGCCACCACGCGGTCCACCAAGAGAGCGTAGGTGGAGGTCTCGGTGGTGTGCAGCGGACGTATCTCGGGGAAAGAGGTACTACCGGCCCCGCTCAGAATGTATCGAGCGGGACTCAGCCCAAGATTGTCACAGATCTTCAGGGCTGCCGACAGACCATGGTGCGAGGAGGTGACCTCGGGTAACGTCGCTGTAGTGGCCAATTCACCCGGGGGCACCCACAAGGAATCCCCTTGGGGAGTGACCACTAACAGCCGTGTAGTTGACGTCGACGGCCCCGCCCCCCCAGCCGGGTCACCATCAGGGTCGTTACCAGGGTCATCTCCAGGGTCGTCCTCCGTGTCCTTATAGTCGCTGCTCCGGCTTTTCGATTCTTCATCGGCGGCAAGCGGCTTCCCACCATTCCAGCCCAAGGTAAGCTGGCCCCCGCTGGTTGCATGCTGGGAGACGCTGGTTGCAAGCTGCTGGAACCCACTGGTTGCATGTTGGGGCTGGCGTGTTGCATGCCCCGCATGCCCCGCATGCCCCGGGGCATACCCTGCTGCATGCCCCACTGCGCCGGGTACATGCTCAGCCGGATGTGCTGTATGCCCCGCATGCCCCGCATGCCCCGTATGCCCCGTATGCCCCGTATGCCCCGTATGCCCCGGGGCATGCCCGACTGAGCCGGGTGCATACTCAGCCGCTCTCGCTGCATGTTGTGGCTGGCCTTCACCAGACCCGTACACCACAGGGGTGTCCAAGCTTGCTCGACGTCTTCTCGCTAGACGCCGTTCCTCGGCCACCGCGCCCTCCGTTGCGGCAGCCTCTAGCTGAGCAATTTGGTCGCGTAAGCTCCCCGCCTCGGTCTCTGCGAGGAACCGAGCGGTCTCGGCGCGGACTACCCTCTGCAACATTTCCTGGTCCGTCAACTCCTTCCTCCGATGCCTCTCCAACTTGAGACGCCGCTCTCGTCGCTTGCGGCTATGCTGAGTACCCGCTGCAGACTCATAGCCAGAGCCGGATGTCGTGCTCCCAGGTTGAGACGCGTGAGCTTGGGAGAGGTCCTCGGTCACCACGTCTTGGGGCTCCGTGTGTATGGGCAAGGTTCTCCCAAGAGTCTCCGGACCCGAAGCACGGCGACGATGATGCGGCTGGTGGTTTACCACACCCTCGTCAGGAGAAGTATCGGTGTGGGGAGTCGGTTCCATCAGCGGTGTCGGATACAATCGTTGGGGGACCACTCTCATATCTGTCGCCACCGCCCGCTCTGCAGCCGCCATGCGCTCTCGTGCTGCCCACCATTCTCTAGCACGTGCCTCTGACGCAGGGTCAACTCCATATATTGGAGGTGGAGGCGGTGGAAAATAGGCGGGCAACGTCCACGGGTCCCCGTAAGTGGTCGAAATCGGTGCGGGAGTGTACGGGGCGTGTGTCAACACGCCTGGGGCGTGGTGGTGTGGCATGCCGTAGGGCCAGGGGCCTGGTTGCTGGCGGGTTGCATGCTCGGCCTGCCAGGTTGCATGCTGCTGCACGCTGCCCCAACCACCCTCTTGTTGTTGAAACACAAAAGGAGGGGCTGGGGATGGGCCGTGCAAGAACTGGCCCTGAAACATGCTGGGTTGCATGCCACCTGACATATGTTGCATGCCAGGTTGCATGACAGGTTGCATGCTGACGGGCACGTCCGGGGCAGGTTGGTGTACGTCTACAACCTGCCCAGTACCGACTGAGGGGTAAGGAGGGAAGGTGGTGGTGGAAGGGCCCGAAGGTCCAGGTGCGGTGGTGGAAGCGGTTGGTGGAGAGGGGTCTAAGGGTGTCAGAGGGAAGGTGGTGGAAGGGTCCATGGCGTTTCCAGAAATTAATTCCAAGAATACCAGTCCAGTAGAGCCAAAATACTGCCAAAAGCTGTAGAGAACTTAGCCAGAAGGTATGAAGAACTTCCCTAGAAGATGGGAGATACTTTCACCATACTTAAGGCTGATAGGCTATTTTTAGCAGCTGGTGAGGATACAAGATCTGGCCCCAAACTTGCTCAGATTGTTAACAAACTAAAAAGATACTTTTTATTTGTACTTCTTGACAATAGCCTCCGGCGGCTTTGCTTAGTTATGTTACTGAGAAGAGCTCACTGTCCCCCCCATACTTAAGTCGCTGCCGGCATCCAAGACCACCAATCTGAGCATCCGCAACATCTGAAGAACATCCAGGAAAAAGCGAGAACGCGGGTCCACTAAAGACGTCCACGCGCATATCTTGCCAGCCTTACAGCCGTCGGAGTGGACCAGCCTCGAACATTCTCAAGATCAAGTCACAAATCCCGCCCAGAGCCTTAAGAAAAAGCAATCCGACGCAGATCCGAATAAAATCCTTCACAAAGAAGATCCCGCAGCGAAACTTTTCCGCGTTTTTAGTGCACGTAACGCGCGCAATTTGAGCCGCCGAACGCCAGCAGAGCTAGCGCAAAACGCAAAAACGAAAAGTCGCCCAAGTCATCTTGCAGCCGCATCTCTGAAAGGCTCCAAAGAAGATCTTCAACCAAACCCTTCACAAAGAAGGCCCCATAGCGAAACTTTTCCGTGTGTATAACGCACGTACCGCGCGTATTCTGAGCCGTAAAACGTAAGCTGAAGCCGCTCAAAACGCAAACGCAAAAATCGCCATCTCCAACATCATGTAACTCGCAGATCCCACAGGTCCATAGAACGTGTTCATCATCTGATCAGGGCTATGCCCCAAGGCGTATGCCCCATGGGTATGCCCCGAGGCGTATGCCCCATGGGTATGCCCCGAGGCGTATGCCCCATGGGTATGCCCCGAGGCGTATGCCCCATGGGTATGCCCCGAGGCGTATGCCCCATGGGTATGCCCCGAGGCGTATGCCCCATGGGTATGCCCCGAGGCGTATGCCCCATGGGTATGCCCCGAGGCGTATGCCCCATGGGTATGCCCCGAGGCGTATGCCCCATGGGTATGCCCCGAGGCGTATGCCCATGGGGCATACGCCTTGGGGCATAGCCCTGAGCTGTCCGTGCCTCCCGGTACAGAGGCTACCTACCCGCCCCATACAATTGCCCAGCGCTTTGGCAGAAGCACGTCGTGGTCCGCGGGGAAGACGAGAACCCTACCAAGGATCCCCACTGTGGACTCACTCGCCCCAACAAGCGGTGCGAGTTGCATAAGGTCCTCATATGCATGGTTGAGTATGGGGAGGCTGGCGTTTGGCCATTAGAGTTTCCTTTCGATTGGTTCCCAATGCTCGACCACTATGCTGTCGACAACCGCAAGCAGGGTGCGTGGGTGTGGTGCGAGGAGAGCGCAACCACTCGCATCGTTTTCCACGACCATGGAAACGACGGCGAAGGATGGAAAAAGAAACTCGACAGAGAACTTCACCTCCCTTGTGTCGTACAAGTTGTGCAGCAAGTGCGCTATAACTTGTCAGAGGATGGTGGTGCCTCTCGAGAGGCACGAGCGCAAGGCAAGTTTGAATATTTCTGAACGTTTGAACGTCGAGTTCGAGCTAATATAGGATAGCAAATTAGCAAAGACTAGTAGGGATAACGAGCAAGTACAACAAACAAATATTATTTGATTGCAACCTATTTGACTAAGCCTAATCTATTACTTATCTCCTACCACGCTTCCGCGAACCCTCCGCTTCACGCCTTCGCTTGTTCGTGACTTTGTCCAAACACTTCATAACGTCTGCCCCCAAAGTATTGAGCACTTTCACGTTGTCATCGTCCACCGTGGGGGCGAGGTCCGTGCCCGCGAGGAAGTACTTGACGAACTCCTTGGCAGCGAAGTCGAGAAAACCCCAGTGGATGGGCGAGTTGACTGGGTTAAGCTGCACATCCGGGTCGTATGAGGCCACGTCCTTCAAGGCCAAGTTGGCGGAGAACACTATTCGGGGCGTGCCATCCGCATTGGACACCCCTTGGTGAACCCCCCCCACAACGGCGCACTCGCCCAACTCCACTTTCTCCTTCCCCCCAACGTTCACCGCGAAGGCGTCGAGGGTTTCCTTCGGGAGCATTAGAGCGCGCTGCTCACGGAAAGCTATATCGCAGTTCAGCCTCAAGTTCTCTTGCGTCGATTGGCCTAATAGGTCAATCGACGCTTCCAACGACGGGGTTGGCGCAGAGCACACCCTTGTCGGGGAACATGGGCCCAAGTAGGCGACGATCGCCAAGTGCTGGGCGGGCTCGGTGAGGGGCTGGTTCAACGGCTGGTCAAGATGCCAAGGTTGCCACCCCCTTAGGGACGAGAGGACCTTCCCCGATTTCTCCGCAACCAGGTTGTCGTTGATTAAAAACGCTTGGTTCTCGACGGTGTACGAGTTACGTAGGTTTTCCAATACCTGCGTCTCCACCTCGTTGACGAAGACGTTCAAGTGCTTCCGATCTTCGTCGTCGAGGAAGTTGTCGTAGAAGTCCGTCAATATTCCCCCCCCCCGTGTTTCGCGGTTTCATGAAACACCTCTAGCTTTCCTCCGGTAAGGGTTACCATTCCGCGAGGAAGTTTGTCCCAATCCGGCACCTTGTTCAACGCTTCCCGCCACATAAGCGAAGAGCGCCTTTCCAGATGTTGTCGCGTGTCTTCGGGTAAAGACACCACGAAGTTGTTTGCGAAGCCTATTGCTCGCGTACGATCGAAGTCGTCCAAATATTTTTCTTTGCCTCTTGCGGGTTTCTTTGACTGTCCGCTGCATTTTGCGCATCGCAACCAAGGTTGTCAATCAGACATAATCAGAATCAGATCAGATCAGATCAGATCAGAATCAGAATCAGATCAGAATCAGACGGGTAGTAACGATCATATGTCGAGTGATACCGTAACGAAATGGAATACTCATTCGTTGGTACGGGGAATATTTTGATAAATTATCGATGTTGATCGATAATATTTCGATTTCGTCGATGGATATTGACATGTGCCGATAAAATTTCGTAGTTTGCCGATAAGATATCGATGTTTACCGATAGACAGGCGTCTAACCAGACCAGCCCCGGTGTATTGGCCACCACATTATATTTAATGTACAACAGTGGCAGGTGAGTACGCCTCTGCGAGATTAGTAGAGTCAACCATAACGTGTTTGCATAGACTCACCCCCGTAATAACGTCTGAAGCACACCAATCCTGCCTTAAAACGTACCCCCTATTATGCACAGTTAGTTCTGAAGCACAACATGCACATAGTTTGCCAATAGTGTTTCCACTTCGCCTAATTGTAAGCATAGCGCCCGCTGAGCAATGGTGGACGCTACGGTGCTCCCTAGTAGCTAATAGCGATAACCAATACAAGAATCGAGCCATGTATGACATGTTATTTGCCCGGTTGTATAACACCGCTAAGAAAGGTTGCATAATATCGTGGAGTTGCCACCCTGCAACATGGTTAGTGTAGTGAAACAAGGGAAACGACCCAGAGAACAAGTGTCGCTGGCACGGTGAATATCCCCAGTTCCCACGTGAAGGTATAACCCCTCCCCAAGGCATACCCTCCGTGTATTCGAGATACACATAGCGGTTATGAAAGTCCCATATAGGGTTGCCGTCACTATCGTCACTCTCCCATAGGTTCACAGTGTCTGTATACTTTAGCCGGAAGCCAGTTTCGACATACTCGTTGAATACAGCGCCTTTGAAAGCGGTGGGTTGATAGTGGGGGGCCTTATTTTCAAGCAGAACACGCCGTGAATGTCTATTATATTACAACGGCGCCCACCATTATCACAAGTGAGACAAACCTTCTTAAAGCCTTTTGGAGGCTTCCTCATGATGGCAAGCGGGAACGAGAGCGTTTGACCTGTGTGCACATTATTTGAACACGAGTCGTGAAAAGGACCACCGGTCATAGCCGGATGACATCAAGAAAACTTAATCTAAAATCAACATGAAAATGAGTTAATCTAAAATCAGAAAGAAATGATATAAATTAAATATTTTCCCTATCTCCCACTGTTCGCAACTTCGTTGAGCCTGGCTTACTGCATAAACGTGGTTCTTTTCTATCTCATGTTCACGAATTCTAATGAGGCGAATACTTTGACATCCTCGAGTGAAAGAGTTATCCATTTTCAGATATTGGCATAACGTGCAAAACATACTGTTTTGTTCCGTGTCGTAGACCAACCAGGTGCGCTCGTGCTGCCACTGCGGCAAAAACGTGCGATCTGTCTCTTGCTTCGTAATTTCCGAGAATCGTTTGCGCTTCTTGCCCTCCTTCTCAGACCTATTCTCTTCCATATCAGCGTCCATCGCGCAAGCACTAGGTGTAGGGTTTGACAGCGCTCCGACGTCGTTGCAGCTGGCTTCTGGAATCGTGGTTTCTGGAATTGTGGCTGCAGTGGCAACTACTGAAACTGAACGTTGGCGTTTGGTCGATCTTGTATCTTGCGCAGCAGCTTTACTCCTATGTTTGACTGCGCGCCTTGGCAAAGGTTGTGCATTTGGCTTCCATGAAAGAAATGAAGAGCTGGCGCGTGGAACCTGGGCATCTGAGGTCGTAGAATTCCTCTGAGGCTGCAACTCAAAAGGACCTGCTGATGTATGAGGGTTTCTACCCCAAGCGAGCGCGCCTACATTTTACTCAAAAGTAGGCACTGCGGAAAAAAGGAACGTCAGAAACAATAAGGCCATATTCCTCTCGACTGTAACTGTGGTCAGGGTGATGACCTCATCAAGGCGTGACACAAGCGTTGCCACGCTCGTGTCGCCGGCGATTCCTGGCGAAGTCCAAACGACCGCTCCCTAGATTCGATGATGCCTCGACTTTTGTTGTTAAATCCCTGAAACTCGACTCTCTGCGCTACAGTTCGTACGATTGGGGCGGGCATACCGCATGGTATCCCCCACTGCAAGCTTTAACAAATTTTAACCTTCGCAGCGCCCGCCCTTTACCTTTACCTCTTACTTCCTTCTTTCTCGCAAAAATGCCAGGCGCGTGCAATGACCCAGATGCTGCTTCCCAAAAATATATTCAGAAAGTCTTAAACCGCACGCGACGAGATGAACAAGATGCTGACGGCTGCTGGTTGGTCGACCTCTGCGTCGACTGCAAGTTCGACATCATGAAGAGTCGAAAAGAAATCGAACGCTGTCGCAGGCAACATGAGGGACCGAACTGGTACACCGCCGTGTTCCCAGCATGCGGCGACTGCTTGGTGGAGTACACCACCGTCGCCAAACGTGGTGATCAAACCACGACGCATGTTGTATGGTACGCATGCTAACCTGCCTGCCCTACTTTTCGTCAGCTTCTTGCTTCAACCTCATCGTACGTTTCTTTTCTTCCAGGATCAAGTCGCGGCACCCGGATACCGGGCTGTACACCGTTCAAGACGCCGACCCCCCCCCACGCGATCCATGAGCGCGTGGCCTTGGAGTATCATTTCGCCAGGAGTGACTTCAAGGTCCACCGCGGCAGCAGATTGGACCAGGAGGGGTTTGGCCGCGTCGAACGGATGACTGGGCACTCCCTGTTTCCCACGCAGGTTCACCCAGCCGCAGGTAAGAATATTGCTTCTACTTGCCTTTCCCTCATCGTCTTCTTTTTTCTTTTTTTATTTTTTTCTTTTAAAGAACGCATCTTTCCTTCCACAGCTGCTGGTCCGCCTCAACAGCCTGGCGCGGCTGCGGTCCAAAAAAAAAGGAAACGCGATGACAGAAACGGTATTTCCTTTCCCACAGTCACTGTATGCATCTTTGGTTTTCTGCGCTGTCTTCTTTTAAGTCAATCTGTCTACAAGGGGTTTTCTTCTGATACTAAGAAGTTCTTCAACTAAGGGGTTTTCGCCTGATACCTACTGTGTGTGCCCCTTCAGCACAAGTGGAGCGGCAGGGTGGGGCAGCCCAAGTACCAGCTTCTGCTGCTCATGCTGCTGCAGGTGCGTGCCCGCCTGCCCCTAGCATGCCCAATGGCCCAAGGTTGCCCTGTATGCCCCAAGCCCC